>JAOTQR010133565.1:0-21650 GCA_025774065.1 Solanum ossicruentum | reverse complement strand
CTAGCCAGGGACGATCCTATCACGGGTGGTAGCCCGAGGGGTTAAGGAAGAACCTAGCCAGGGATGATCCCGATATCCCAAGGGGTGGAAGAATCACCTAGCCAGGGAAAATCTTATTACGGGTGATAGCCCGAGGGGTTAAGGAATAACCTAGCCAGGGACGATCCCGATACAGTTTACCACTGATCATCTAGTCATTTACAGTATATGATGTGCACAGATTATATATTAAAGGTAAAACTATATAAAGAACATAAGATACTCGATCCCAAAGTATAACTAAAGGTGGTCTCTTATCCTATACGAGTGCATACTTTCATTTGAGTTGTATTTTATATACAATATTTGTTGCCTTACATACTTCAGTACATTAAATCGTACTGACGTCCCTTACGGGGGACCTGCATTTCATGCTGCAGGTACAGGTGCTAGTATATCTCCCTAGTAAAGTACAGGACATCAAGCTGTTGTTACCAAGCTCCAGGTTGTTCCGGAGCTTTATGTGTGTTTAGAGGTTATATGTTTGCATTATATAGTAAACTCAAATGGGGCCTGTCCCAAACATTAGAAGATATTTTCTCTTGACTAGAGGCTTTGTATAATATGTAAATTAATGTGTGGTCATGTCTCGTACTTTAGACACTGTGGCCCCAATGGCCTAGCTATACGCATCTCCATTTAGCTTGTTATTTCCATTTATCTTCTCAGAAGCATGCCAAACATAGAATTTCCTTATATATATATAAAGCGCATAGATATTGGTTGGTTCTCCCAACCCTTATCGGCAACCGGTGCCAGTCCACCCTAATGGGACTTTGGGGTGTGACAACACCCCCCCATGGCTAGGTGTGGTCTACTTGCCAAGGCAAACTAAACATAATAACATGACTATATGGATCCACAAGTATAGCAAGGGTAATAATCATAAGCCTATTTTGGTACATAGCTTTAGAGACTAAAATCTTTATATAAAGACCCCTTGATTCAAGCCCCATCTTAATCCTCAATCGATGCTAGGTCAAATCCCACGGAATACTTGAAATAATCATAACGTGTATAACTTGTAAGAAACATGGAAAAACATGACATGTGTGGCTCTTGAAACATGTCTGACCTCTAGTAGTGGGCCTAACATCAACATGAGAGTCGATCATAATCATACATGAACCCTTGCTTTAACATGAATGGCTTAAAAGATGTAAAATTCTTGAAATAGGGCTTAACTTGATACTTGTAAAATCATAGATACTTTTCGGAATTCAATACTTGCTTGAAATCCCTTAGTCATTATATAGTCACTTGACTTGTGAATCATGAATTAGATCATCAATAACATGAGAATTATTGACTTGATATTTTATCAAACACATAGTGGATTCGTGATACTTGTCAAAATCATGCAATTCAAAATTGAAATAAGATGAGTAAACTTATTGTAATTCAACCCACAAACATATAGTAAAACCCTCATGTAGGGTACCTTGAAATCTATTACAAAGGCTCATGATAATACATAATTTCATAGCTAAAAACGTGCTTAGTCTCAATAGACAAAATCAATTCATGATATAGGCTTTAAATAGATAGTCATGCATAATCAATCAATATTTCATAAAACCCCCAACATAATTTATATTCATAATCCATGATAAGAGATACCCAGGTAATACAACTAGAAAATATGCAATTTTCATGAAAAGGGAAGGTTGGGATCCATGGATCTAAAAGACCCAATGGATGAAACCCACATACCTTAAACCTTTAATTCTTAGAGGTGAGCTTGAAGTAATTTAAGCACTTGAAATGAAACCTTGAGTTTCAAAATTGAGCATGGGTTCCTTAGATTTGAATAAGAGAATTGATAGAGTCGTAGAGGGGTTTCAGAGAGGGTTGTGTGAGATATAAGGTTGAAAAATGGCTAAGTATGTGTGATTTCATACTTAAGGGGGCATGGGGCTATACCCCGATGCCCTTGGCTGAAACAAAAAAAGCAAGGAAAGTTTTGTACTAGTCCGTATAAAGTCCGCGACGCAAACCAAATGCGAAGGAGTATTTAGACTGCTCCCCGCCTAGGCCGCAGCACGCTTGCGACTTGGATGCACTCTGGAAATCAAAAATTAGTGAAAATTAGTTTTCGCTACGGGTCCTCTGAAATCTCGGTTATAACCGTTTCCCACTCAATTTTACACCCTGATCAAGAATGTGAAATTGAATTTTTGATATTATGCAAGAAGATTGAGATATATGGAAATTACTATTATGAGACATTCCAAAGCACTTTTTGAGGATGTTTCAATATCTCCCCCTTTGGAATATTCATCTATGAATGTCAAAAAAGCACGCGTCCCTGAATGTCAAAGAATCATGCATAAGAGAAGTAAACATGAAGATTTCAACCTGACATGAATGTCAAAAATCATCATAAACTTGTTACCATGAATGTGAATGCATGCAAAATGAATAAGGATAGAAACTTAAGACTTGAAATCATATAGAAATATTAAATTAGTACCTTCGACTTGAGTAAAGTTGAAGAGACATGGGTATCGCTTTCTCATGTCCGCTTCGGCTTCCTATGTAGAACTTTCAACTTATTGATTCCTCCAAATAACCTTGACGGAAGCTACATCTTTGTTTCTCAACCTCTTCACTTGTCTATCAAAAATCTCCACCGGGACATCCTTAGAAGTCAAATTATATTTTACAACACCCACGACATCCAAGGGAACTATAGCACTTGGGTTACCTACACGCTTTCTCAACATGGACACATGGAAGACCGGATGAACCATATTCATCTCCATATGCAACTCCATATGCAACTTTACCCACTCTCCTAAAAACTCTATAAGGACACACAAACCTTGGGCTTAATTTCCCTTTCTTGCCAAACTGAACCACACTCTTCATGTGTGAGACTTTCAAGTAAATCCAATCACCAACCTTAAAATCAAGATCTCTTCTCCTTACATCGAAGTAGGAAGTTTGTCTCCTTTGGGCTGTTTTCCATCTCCCCCGTACAAACCTCACCTTCTCCATGTCCTCCATAACCAAATTTGAACCTAGCAAAGAAATCTCCCCCACTTCAAACCATCCAACCGGGGATCTACAACGCCTACCATATAAAGCTTCAAAGGGAGCCATACCAATGCTTGAGTGGTCGCTATTGTTGTAAGCAAACTCAATAAGTGGATGATGCTCATCCTGACTACCATTAAACTCCAAAACACAAGCTCTAAGCATATCCTCAGATGTTTCGATAGTCCTCTAGGCTTGACCATCCGTTTGAGGATGAAAAGTCGTGCTAAGCTTAACCTTGGTACCAAGACCTCTTTGGAATGACCTCCAAAAGAGACAAGTGAATTGAGCACCATGATATGAAATGATAGACAAGGGCACTCCATGAAATCTAACCAACTTATGGATGTACAACTTTGCATATTCTTTGGCACCATCAGTAGTTTTGCCTGGTAGAAAGTGAGCCAACTTTGTCATTCTATCCACAATAACTCAAATAGAGCAAAAGTGTTTCCTAGTCTTAGGCAACCTAACCATAAATTCCATGTTGATATCTTCCCACTTCCAAGTAGGAATTTCTATGTCTTGAGCTAGGCCACCCGGCCTTTGATGTTCGACTTTCACTTGTTAGAAATTGTGACATCCGGATATGAACATGGCAATATCTCTTTCATACCACCCCACCAGTACACCTCCCTCAAGTCTCTATACATCTTTGTAGAACTTGGATGAATAGAATAGGATGAATTGTGATCCTCCTTCAAGATCAACTCCCTTAAGTCATCAACAATAGACACACACAACCTATCTTGGTACCTAAGGGCACCTTCTCCCCCTTGGGAGAAAACCTCAACATTTCCATCCTTCACCAAGGCCTTCAACTCTGGCAAAGCGGGGTAAAGATCTTGTTTTGATTTTACCTCCTCAATCAAATAAGATTTGGAACCATCAACAGTCACTACATCACCATTTTCAACATCTTCCAACCAAACCCCCAATATAGCCAACCGATGAACTTCTCTAGCCACCTCTTTGCCATCATTATCAATATAAGATAGACTACCCATGGACACTCTACGTAGAGCATTGACCATAACATTGGCTTTGTTGGGGTGATAATGTACACTCATATCATAATCTTTAAGGAGCTCTAACCACCTTTGCCTCAAGTTAAGATCTTTTTCGTGAACAAATATTGGAATCCCTTGTAGTCTATAAACATATCAACATGAACCCCGTACAATTAGTGATGCCAAATTTCCAAAGTAAAGACCACGACCGCCAATTCAAGATCATGAGTGGGATAATTTTTCTCATGCACCTTAAGTTGTATAGAGGCATATGCTATCACCTTACCATTTTACATCAAAAGACACCCCAAACCAATTCTTGAGGTATCACAATATACCACAAACCCTTCCAACCCTACCGGTAGAGCCAAGATAGGAGCGGAGGCAAGCTTATCTTTCAAATTTGTAAACTCTTCTCACATTCATCGGTCCACATGAATTTTTCCTTCTGTTGGGTCAACTTTGTCATAGGAGAAGCAATAGAAGAAAAGCTATTCACAAACCTCCAGTGGTAACCCATCAAACCAAAGAAACTCCTAATATCCGATATATTCAAGGGTCTAGGCCAATTCTAATCACCTCTATCTTCTTTTGATCCACCTTAATGCTATCATCCGACACCATATGCCCTAGAAAAGCTACCTCTTTCAACCAAAATTCACATTTTTTGTATTAAGCAAACAACCTCTCCTCTCTTAAGATTTGCAGCACCACCCTTAAGTGATTCACATGCTCTTCCTCACTTCGACAATAAATTCAATATCATCATAAAGACCACCACAAATATATCAAGGTAGGGTTTAAAGACCCTATTCATGAGATCCATAAATATAACTGGTGCATTAGTCAACCAAAAGGACATAACCACAAACTCAAAGTACCCGTACCTAGTCCAAAAAGCTATCTTAGGAACATCACACCCCTTTACCTTCACTTGATGGTATCCGGACCAAAGATTAGTCTTAGAAAAGTAATCTAGCCCCTTGTAGTTGATCAAAAAGGTCATCAAACCTTGGTAGAGGATACTTGTTCCTTATGGTAATCCTATTAAGTTGCCCACTAATCAATGTACATTCTAAGAGAACCGTCCTTCTTCTTCACAAATAACACCGGTGCACCCTAAGGGGACTTATTAAGCCTTATGATAAGCTTCTCCAAAATTCCCTCAATTGATCATTTAACTCTTTCAATTCCGTCGGGGCCATACGATAAGGAGGAATTGAAATGGGTTGAGTATCTGGAAGGAGGTCTATACCAAAGTCTATTTTCCTTTTAAGAGGAACACCAGGAAGCTCATTATGAAAGACATCAAGAAACTCATTAACCATCGGAACTGACTCAATAGGAAGGATTTTGGACTCAACATCCCTAACCCTCACAAGATGATAAAGGCAACCCTTAGAAATAAATTTTTGGCCTTTCAGACAAGAAATGAATCTACCATTGACCACCATATCATGGCTTACCCACTTAAGGATGTGCTCATTAGTAAATTGATATTTAACCCTATGAGTTCTACAATAAATAGAAGCATAATATACATGCAACCAATCCATCCCAAGAATGACATTGAAATACACCATATCTAATTCAACAAAATCACAAGGCAACACTTTCTGCAATATGAACATGGGACAATTTCTATAGACTCTTTTAGGAACAATGGATTCACTAACTGGGGTAGACGTTTCAAACAATTCACACAACAATTCGGGACTCACATAAAGCTTTTTGGCAACAAAAGGAGTAATGAAACAAAGAGTGGCACACATATCTATTAATGCATACACATCAAAATAGAAAACCTTTAATATACCGGTGATGACATCGAGCACCTCTTCCACTCTTTTCCTTCCTTGAAGCACCCTCTTGTTGGCCTCCCTTTGCTCTTGGATCCGCATTAGCACCTTGGACTTGGAGCACCCTCTTGTTGGCCTCCCTTTGCTTTTGGACCCCCATTAGCACCTTGTCCTTGTGGACGACCATCTCTAACTTTATTTTTCTCATGAGAACAATCAATAATCTTGTGACCCACGTCACCACAACCAAAGCAAGCATTGGAATTTCTGAAGCATGGGCCACTATGGCTCTTTTCACACCTTGTGCACATAATATTTGTCATTCCTCCATTACCACCTTAGAATCTTTAGTTAGATACTATATCATTGGAAAATCTCTTATTAGGAGCATTGGAAGACCCTTGGCCTTGGAACTTGTGGCCTTGACGAAATTGACCACCCTTGGGCCTTTGAAGCCACCTTCAAAACGAGCCCTCTTCGACTCACCGCTTCTTCTTTTTCTAAGATTTTCCTCCTTTAGTTGTTTTGTATAAGTCATGAGTCAAGACAGATCCATATCACCTACTATCATGGCGGTATGACTCTCTTTATTGACCAAGTCAGACACTCCTAAAACAAATTTGTTCATTCTCGATCAAGGTTCAACAACCAATTGTGGATCATGCTTAGAGAGCTTCTTGAAATTGAGAGCTCCATAGGAAAGAACCGGTTGAGGAATGCATCTTTGAACTCCTCTCGAGGAATAGCATAATCATTTCTTCTCTCCAATTTCCATTGGGTGAACTAAATTTTGGCCACACCTTTGAGTTGGAAGGATGATAACTCTGCTTTCTCCTTCAAATTGATCCCTATGATAGATAGCACTTTATACACCTCATCGATGAATTCTTGGGGATCCTCTTCCAACTTGGATCTATAGAACACTGGTGGGTTCATTCTTCTGATATCCCTCACCCTAGAGGCCAGAGTAGGAGCATGAGGGGCTTGGGCCCCCTGATTCATTAGGTTGGTCATAGCGCGGACCAAAATTTTGATAGTATCTTAGAATTCTTCATGGGCTACCCCTCTATCTTGAGGAGCTTGAGGAGTGGGAGGGGTCGGTTGCTCCTTGGGAATACGGGCTCTCCTTAATCTTTCCCTTGAAATCAGCATGATATAGAAGGAAACAAGAGTATTCATTATGGGAAAAGCCTTATAGTTACACCTAAAGCACGATATAGACCATGAAGAAGTGAAACATTTCCTAAAACACCTCATAGCCTCCCATTCACAGTTGTGGCATGCTTCACAACAATTAATAAGACTATAACGATGCAGTATGTTAGATTTCTGAGGACCAGTAACAACCTAGTGCTCTAATACCAAGTTTGTCACGAACCAAGCCTAGGGCCTAGATGTGACATGGTGAAGGGGACTCAAAGGAACCCCAAACAAGCCTCTTCGCATATCAATCACACATCCTTGATCGCGAAAAGAAATTAAACAACAACAAGAGATATAATAAAAAGGAAAGCGGGACTAAGGAAAATCTTGATTTTCATAAAAGCATAAAGAGTCAAGTTCATGGAATAAGTACATCGTAATATCCAATAACACCTCTAACATGGAATGGAGGGGCTAAGATACTTTTCGAGCTCAGCCTCATAATAACAAGTTTTCAACATAAAGAAGTCTAAAAATAGCATGAGTAATATAGATAGTATCCTCGGACTTGAGGGACTCACCAATGTTTATCTTTGAAGTACCATACTAGCCATGTGGAGGATGATAAAAAGGTGCTCCGGTCCCTACATAGTAATATAATATAGGCATAAAGTATGTGTTAGTACATTTGAATGAATTAAGTATGTGGGATGTAATGCAACAAGACATAAGTCAATATAGTCAAAATGTATAATAATAACAATTGATATATAATATTAATATGGCATGCATGATCAGTGCTCATAATAAAACATACTTACAAATCATTCATCGTGTGCAATATATGTAGCATACACATTTGGGAAGAGACCTTAACCGATATAGACCATGTAGCTATAACTTGGAATACATTACGAAGGCTCATAAGCGAAATAAGATGAGTAAACTTAATGCAAATCAACCCACTAACATGTAGTAAAACCCTCATGTAGGATACCTTGAAATCCATTATGAAGGCTCAAGATAATACATAGTTTCATAGCTCAAAACTTGCTTATTCTCAATAGACATAATCAATTCATTATATGAGCTTGGAAAATGGATAGTCATGCATAATCAATCAATATTTCATAAAACTTCCAACATAATTTATATTCATAATCTATGATAAGAGATACTCATAGGTAATACAACTTGAAGACATGCAATTTTCACGAAAAGGGAAGGCTGGGCTCCATGGTTGAAAAGGACCCAATGGATGAAATCCATAAAATCTTGAATTCTTAGAGGTGAGTTTGAAGTAATTTTAGAGCTTGAAATGAATCCTTGAGTTCCAAAGTTGAGCATGAGATCCTTAGATTTGAATGAGAGAATTGATAGAGTCTTAGAGGGGTTTGACAGAGGGTTTTGTGAGATATAAGGTTGAAAATAACTAAGTATGGGTGTTTCACGCTTTAGTGGGCATGGGACTATGACCCCAATACCCTTGGCCAAAAAAGAAAAAGTAAGGAAAATTTTGTATTGGTTTGCGTCTAGTCCGCAACATGGACCAAATGCGAAAGAGAATTTACACTGCTCCATGCCCAGGTCACGTCGCGCCTGGGGCATGATTGCTCTCTAGAAATCAAAAAGTAGCGAAATTATTTTTCATTGTGGGTCCTCTAAAATCCGGGTTATACCCATTTTCCACTCTATTTTCCCCTTGATCGAGCATATGATGTCAGATTTTTGATATCACAAATAGATTTTAAGATATATGGAAATTACAATTATGGGGCATTCTAAAGTCATTTTTGGGGCGTTTCAATCTCCATGAAATTTTGATAAAAAGAAGGTTTTATATTGGGTTTCATGGATGAGTCTAATTCATGAATGAAGCACTACATACCTCGAGTAGAATCCTTAGAATTAGATAAGAAAATTTTGAAATCCTTAGTCAAACCTTCAAGCTTTAGCTTCAACGGAACCCTTGACTTATAGAAAGAAATCATGAGAGCCCTTAAGAGAAATTTGAGAATCAAAGGTTTTGAATGAATTAGGAATAAAAGTTTTGGAGGTTAGGTTGGTTGAGTTAGTTAGGTGTAACGACCCCAAAAATTGCCTAAAAATGTGCCTCGAAAGTGTCCTGAATCTTATTTTTCATATACCTAAAAATCCATTGGTTATCTTGAAAATCTGACATCATATTTGTGATCAGGGGGTCAAATTTGGGTGAAAAAGGGGTGTACCCTCGATTTAAGGACAAATGAATAGCAATTATAAATTTTTAAGGGATGATTTCCAATGAGTTGTTCGCGATGCTTACGCAACGTGCCTTGGACGTGCTTTATTGAAAATCCTTCTCCGCGTCCTCTCTGCGATACGGAGATGTGTTTTTCGCTTGACAATTTTTCTTGTGCAGCACAAAATATTCTAAGTGTTGGGCCTAAGTTTTCCAAACGTGTTTTTATCTTTACTTTGTCAAATTTCACCCTTATATCATCCTAAACATTTCTCTATACTAGCACAAACTTAGCCATATTTTCACTCCCAAATTCAAGACCCAAAATCCTCAACCAAAGCTAAGGATTCTCTTCAAGCTTCAAGCCTCCATCTTCAACCTTCACCAAGAACTTCTCCAAAGCTAAGGTATGTGGTGTTGAATCATTAGGTCCTTCAACCTATGGTGCCTAAATGCTATTTTACTCAATAATGCATTATATAAAGTTAATTTTACATGTAGGTCTTGTATAGTGAGAAATTTACTGCACAATGATTTTAGTTTATGAAAGTATAGTTGTTTTAGCATGCTTTGTGCTCTAAATCTTGGATCTAATGTTGGATTTGATGTGGGGATTTGATGTGAATATCTTGAGGGTGTTGCAAGGTGTTGATTTATGGTTTTATAATAGATTTTCTTGCATGATTTCATCTCTAAATTGCATGGTCTTTTACCCCCCCCCCCCATTACACCCCTCCCAAGGTGTTTGATAAAATGTCCAATTATGGTTTCTTGAGGAAATGAAGATCCAAAGCATGAGATATAATATGAATGATGTTATAATGATGGAAATATCTTATGTATATGCTCTTATTGATTATATGATGGTGAAATGAGCTTTGTCTAGCTTTGTCTCTTCTACACATATGATATTCTATATGAGCATTGATTACTTAAGTACATTTTACTTATGCATTGATCATATATGTCATCTTGCTATATTATGCCTCTTGCCTATTGTTATGCATGTTGATCATGAAGCTTATGTCTTATTGCATTGCATCACACATACTTAGTATATTCAAACGTACTAACACATACTCTTGCCTACATGATATCACCATGTAGGAAGAGGTGCCCAAGTTGATCATCCTCCTCCTCCATATGGCTAGACGATACTATTCTAAACTTGTTGGTGAGTCCTCCATTTCGGGGACTTTGGTTTATGTTTTCCTCTTATCTATGTATTGAGACACTATCTCATGCTCTATTTAACTATGAGGCTGAGCCCGATTACTTTGTCTTGGCCCCTGCTCTATCTATGTATGTACAGATGTTTATTGGACAAGTTATGTGTTTATGATATGAACTATGATTCCTTGTCTTTTGATGTTGATGTGTTTCAAAGATTTCCCTTAGCCCCAATGCCCCTTTCTATTCTATATGTATTGTATATGCTTCCGCAATTAAGGATGTGTAGTGACAAGTTAAGAGGCTTGTTTGGGGTTCCTTTTGGTACCCCATTCGCCATGACATGTCTAGGCCCTAGGCTTGGGTCATGACAAACTTGGTATCAGAGCACTAGGTTGGTAGATACTCGAAGTCCAACACACCTCGTCGACTAGAGTCCTATTCATGGTTGTGAAGCGCATCATGACTATGAATAGGAGGCTACGAGGCGTTTTAAGAAATGGTCCCTTCTTCATTGGGGTTATATGGGGTTCCTTTATCCATGGGGTTCCTTTAAGAAATATGAGGCATTTTATGAGGTAGTGAGGTTACATGGGGCTCCTTTATCCATTATATCGGCTCAGGGTGCACAATTCACCTTACACTTTTGGAGGTCTTTTCACAAGGGTCTTAGTACCAAAGTTCATCTTAGTACGACCTTCCACCCTTAAATGGATGGCCAAGCCGAAAGGACTATTCAAACACCAGAGGATATGCTTAGGGCATGTGTCTTATAGCTTAAAGGTAGTTGGGATGACCATCTTCCATTATTAAGTTACAACAATAGCTATCATACTAGCGTTGGTATTGCTCCTTTTGAGGCTCTTTATGGGAGACTTTGTAGGTCACTAGTGGGTTGGTTTGAGGTTGGAGAGGTGGCTTTATTTGGGTTGGATATGGCTATGAGTCTCTTGAGAAGTTTACAATGATTTGGGAAAGGTTGAGGACATCCCAAAGTCATCAACAATCCTATGCCGATGTAAGAAGGAAAGACTTAGAATTCCAAGTGGGTGATTGGTTTATTTGAATGTTATTCCAATGAAAGGTGTGGTCCATTTTATTAAAATGAAGAAGTTGGGCCCAAGGTATGTTGGTACTTATGAGGTGATAGAGAGGCTTGTCAAGGTAGCTTATGAGTTGAAGTTTCCTAGTGAAATGAATTTGGTCTATCCGGTGTTCAATATTTCTATGTTGAGAAAGTGTGTTGGCAATCCTAATGCCATTATACCTTTTGATATTATGGGTATTCGTGAGGATAACTTGACTTATGAGAAGTTTCTGGTTCAGACCTTGGATAGCCAAGTAAAGAGATTGAGGAACAAAGAAGTGGCATCTATTAAGGTCCTTTGGAGGAACCAACTAGTCGAAAGTGCTACTTGGGAGGCCGAAGCGGACATGCAAAAAAGGTATCCTTATCTTTTCCACTACACTCAATCCTAAGATACTAATCCTAAGTTTCATATGTGATTTCAAGTTCTGCATTTCAGCCCCTATGTCATTCATATACATTCATGTTTAAGTTAGTAAACTTATGATGATTTCATACTTATGTTGAGGATTTGAAAATGGTGTTTTACATGTTATATTGCATTCTTGTTGGGGCTGATTTGTGCATGATTAAGCTTTTCTTATACGTCTCTTTTACATTTGAGGACGAATCTTCCCAAGGGGGAGATATTGTATCGATCCCAAAAAGTGCCTAAAAACATGCCTCAAATGTACCCAGAATCTTGTTTTCCATATATCTAAAAGTCCGTTGGTTGTTTTGAAAATCTGACTTCATATTTGTGATCAGGGGGTCAAAGTTAGGTGAAGAAGAGTCTACCCTCGATTTAAGTAAAAAAGAATAGCAATTATAAATTTTTAAGGGATGATATCTAGTGAGTTGTTCACGATGCTTCTACGACGCGCCTAGGGCGCTTTAGTACAAATCCCTCTCCACGTCCTCTTCATAACTGAAGATGTGTTTTTCACCTGGCAATTTTTCTTGTGCAGCCCAAAACATTCTAAGTGTTGGGCCTAAGTTTCCCAAACATGTTCTTATCTATACTTAGTCAAATTTCACCCTTATATCATCCTAAACATTTCCCAGTACTCCATTAAAAACTTAGCCATATTTTCACTCTCAAATTCAAGAGAAAAAACCCTCATCCAAAGCTAAGGATTCTCTTCAAGCTTCAAGCCTCCATCTTCAACCTTCACCAAGAACTTTTCCAAAGCTAAAGTATGTGGTGTTGAACCATTGGGTCCTTCCACCCCTGTTGCCTAAACCTTCTTTTACTTAATAATGCATGATTTAAAGTTGATTTTACATGTGGGTCTTGTATATTGAGAAATTTACTGCATAGTGATTTTAGTTCATGAAACTATTGTTGTTTTAGCATGTTTTGAGCTCTAAATCTTGGATCTAATGTTGGATTTTATGTGGGGTTTTGATGTGAATGTCTTGGGGGTGTTGCAAGGTGTTCATTGATGGTTTTACAATAGATTTTCTTTCATGATTTCATCTCTAAATCAGATGGTCTTTTACCCTTATTGCACATACCCAAGGTGTTTAATAAAATGTCCAATTATGGTTTCTTGAGGAAATGAAGGCCCAAAGCATAAGATATGATATGAATGATGTTATGATGATGGAAAGAGCTTATATATATGACATAATTGACTATATGATGATGAAATGAGCTTATGCTTATGATGAACTCTACATAAAGTGTTGTATTAGACTATGCCTGATCAGGGGGGACAAGAGCCTGGGAAACCGAGGGAAGGGTTCGTACTAATGCACCTAGTGATGGGGCATCATCATCACTAACCTAGATGGGGGTTTATACTCACCAACTGAGATGGGGGTTTGTACTCATCCAACTAGGTGGTGGGGTAACATTATCACCAACCGAGATGAGGGTTAGTACTCATCCACCTAAGTGATGGGGAGGCATCATCACTAACACCAAGGGGTTTATACGTTGGAAATCTAGCTTGGTCTCTTCTACACATGATATTCTATATGAGCATGGATTACTTTAGCACGTTTTACTTATGCATGGGTCATACATCTTGCTATATTTTGCCTATTGCTTATTGTTATGCATGTTGATCATGAAGCTTATCTTTTGTTGCATTGCATCACACATACTTAGTACTTTCAAGTGTACTAACACATACTCTTGCCTACATGATATCACCATATAGGAAGCGGTGCCAAAGTTGATCATCCTCCTCCTCCACCTGGCTTGACGGTACTATTCCAAGCTTGTTGGTGAGTCCTCCATTTTGGGGACTTTGGTTTATGTTTTCCTCTTATCTATGTATTGAGACCTATCTCATGTTCTATTTGACTATGAGGGTGAGCCCGGTTACTTTTTCTTGGCCCCCGCTCTATCAATATATGTAGAGGGGTTTGTTGGACAAGTTATGTATTTATGATATGAACTACGATTCCTTATATTTTGATGTTGATGTGTTGCAAAGCTTTCCCTTAGCCCTAATGCCCTATTCTATTCTGCATGTCTTTTATATGCTTCCGCGACCAAGGATGTGTAATGTCAAGTTAAGAGGCTTGTTTGGGGTTCTTACTGGTACCCCATTTGTCGTGCCATTTCTAGACCCTAGGCTTGGGTCATGACATTATGATAGTAAAAATGACGTAGTTTAGGGCTTAGGAGAATTGGAAATGTCAAAACACTATTCATTAAAAACTATCAGAACCATCCGTAAAAGCCTTCCTGCGATCCATGAATGAACATACAATTCATACATCAGTCCATAGAACTTTGTGTTATAAAAGTCAAATTTCTAGAATTTGCAGCTTCGAATCTATGAAAATGCAAAACAACCTATAGTTCCACTTATGACTCGTAAGTCCTTCAATAGATATACTTCCAGACTTGGAAATATTTAGGTTCCTCGGGGCCTCTTCCTATGAGACTTGTTGATCAGTCATGGTTGCTTATATGGTTTGTCTTGTAACATATAAGTCACCTTCTAAAAATCTTTTAATTTTCATTTTCACTGGGAACCTTCCATTAACCCACCTACAACACATGGTTCTTTCTACGGGTCGTAAATGGGCTTGTAGCATCAAACCATCAACAAAATTCTTGTCTTTCAATTTTCCAACCTAAATATATGAGGGGTGTTACAACTCTTATTTTACATATCAATTTTCTAGGATAATAAGCTAAATATATATTTATAATTGTAGGTCATTTAACTATGATTCCACAAAAGCTTATTTGGTTTCATGTTCATAGACTAAATGCTAAAGTAGGTATTTAATACAAATACTGTCCAATGGAACCGATATAACTATTAAATTACTTGAGATAATCCCTCATATTCTTAATTATATGATGATAAACAGCCATTTGTATACAACAATATCATTGAGCATGTTAGTTAGCATCTCATTTATGACATATGCACTTTGTTCTTTTGCAACATGTTGAGGCTTTTTGCTTTGACTAAACGTTTTGCCTAAGTTATCATTTTTTGTAATTGTCTTACTGCAGTAGGAATATGATAACAATAAAACTGAATTTATATATCTTAAAGGGTTATTGCTACATAAACATATTATTTCTCCAATTACTAATCTAACATATGAACTTGTCTGTTTACAAAACAAGAATTTGAAGCTCATCAAGAAGGTGTTGTTGAAGAAAGTGCAAAGCAAGTTGATACACAATAATTTTTACTTTTTTTATGATGGTGTAAGGATGTATAATTTGCACATATCCGACATTTTCATTCTCTTTTATGAAATTAGCAGAGATAATGTCCTACAATTAAGATAGATGTCTATTTAGTTATGAGATATTTTAATTCCTTATATTAACAATTTTATTGTTTGAGCACTGATTATTAGTTATAATTTGAATGTGTGTGTAAAAGAATATGAAAGGATCATTTATTTGAAGCCACAGAAAGATGTGTATGATTAGAATTTATTCGAGAAAAGAAAAATATGATGTTATGACTATAATGACGAGGTAGTCAAGTTGTTAAATAGTCATCAATAAAGGGAAGTTTGGCCGTTAATGATGGAGATCTTTAATGTCTCTAGAGAGTTTTAACGATCAGATATGTAATAATAATGGGAAAATTTGGTTGCTAAAGATGAATTTTAATGACCAAAAAATTTTATCATCGCTAAAGAAACCCGATTAAATTTGATCATTAACTTTTAACAACAGAGCTTTTAATGATAGGCAATGACCAATTTTTATTGGACGCTATTGACTTATAGAGATCAGATAAGAGCTTTTAAAGCCAAACTTTCCCTCATTACAAGTTATTTTTCGGTAGTATTTGTTAACTCAAATGACATAACCCAGATCTCAAAATGTCCATTCCTTGTATGAAAAGTCATCCTAGGAATATCACTCTCCTTCACCCTCAATTGATAATACCCGAGTCGAAGATCAATTTTGGAAAAATAACTAGCACCATATAATTGATTAAATAGGTCATCAATCCTTGGATCTTGTTCTTAATGATCACCTTATTCAATTGTCGATAATCCACACACATTCAAAGTGAACCATCCTTCTTCCTCGCAAAAAATACAGGAGCACCCATGGAGACCACTAGGCCTTATAAGCTCTTTATCAAGCAAATCATTCAATTGTTCCTTCAATTCCTTCAAGTTCATCGATACCTTCCAATATGGGGGAATAGAAATAGGTTGAGTATCAAGGAAAAGATCAATGCCAAAATCAATTTCCCTTTCAAGAGGAATACCAGACAACTTATCAGGAAATAGGAACCAAATCAAGAGTAAGAATTTTGGACTCAATTCCATAACCAAGGCTTATAGGGAAGGAGTCCTAGAACACATTTTAAGCATGGCATAGATCACAAAAAAGTGAAGATTTTCTAAACGACCCATACCGTCCTATTTATGGATGTGTCACACTTCACACTTATGAATAAGACTCTACTAGACACGGCATATTGGACTCCTAGGATTCTTTCAAACTTTGTGCTCTAATACCAAATTTGTCATGACCTGAATCTAGGACCTAGCCATGACACTGTAAATATGACATCTAAAGGCACTGCATCCAAGCCTCTTAGTCATACCATTATCATACATAAGGTAAAACAAGAATTCATAAGAGTAAGCAAGTAGAACATAGTATCATAAGAGTCACTATTTTCCCACCAAGGGGAATTACATCAACATGATATGCATATCATGCCTCGACATCATAGAACTTGGTGGGGACTAGAACATAACTTTACTAGCTCATCCTCAAGACTATCAAAATATAAAATTCCTAGTACACATCATAAGCAAGAAACATAAAGGCTTATCCTCGAACCATGAAAACTCACCAGTCTTCAATAGCAAGTATACAAAACTTAGCCATAATAGTGAGGAGTAGAATCGCTGTCCACCCTTACATGGTCATATCATGTAGGCAAGAGTATGCATTAGTACATTCAACAGAACTTAGTATATTAGCATTCAATGCATCAATAGACATCGTATATAATAGCAATATGAATAACATAAGCAATCCAGCAAGGACAAGATATCCATTAGCAATGTAACATTTAAAATCATATGTAGAAGCAGTATAAAATATTTCATATTCTAGTAGGCATAAATATGTAGAACGAGACCATAATTTGACAATAAAATCATGCAGAGTATTACATGAAATCCCAATGCTTCCTCTATATTAAGCAAAAGAGGAGTCTACTTTGCCAAGGTAGACCCGATCCTCACACTCTAGTCTCTATCCTAGCACAGTGAGAAACCATCATTTGACCTCCGCCCTTTAGAATCTATCATAGCATGGTGAGTGTCCTTCACTAAAGCTAAATGGATCCATTAGCATACCTTTAAGACATAAAAACATGAAAATTATTCCTATGGTGCCACATAGTCATGGGACAATAAAATCTACCAATGCCCTCTTGATGCTAAGTCATATCCCACAAAACACACAATCATCCATATACATAGACATCATCATAATTTGTACTTTATCAAAATAATTCTTTTTATCTTTTAAAATAGACATCATGGTCTCTGTCATATCGTAGAAATAATCCATCTACGTAACTTTTCATACAGTATGGTTATACTCTCCATCTTATCATCATTATCATAAATGTGAGGATCATAAGTCACTCTCATCATCATATCATCCTCATCATTATCATAAAATGATCATCATAAGATACTAGTTCCACATCTAAAATCATGTCCATAAACGTCACAGATTTATGATAGGGAAACTAGGGCCATATGTGGGTTCATGAACAATTAAGTTAAAATCATGAAATTAGAAGAAAATCATATTGGAATCATGCAATTGAAATTATATTGAATCCGTTGTAAATAAACTCACATTAAGTTAAAAATAAAAGCCCTAATTATCACATCCATGAAATCATTCATGGTAACATCATAAATTTCGTACAATTGACTTGAATTTATAGTAGGATAGATCAATAGTACTCATCTCATTCTTAATTTAAGAATTTGAGTAGGAGTAGAGAAGACCCATACAATTTCATAATTTATTTAAGATAAAAATATAGAACTTAGAAGGAGCTCCATAGAAGAAAGGATTCGATGGATGGATCTCACATACCTTAAGAACTTAGAAGGAGCTCCATAGAAGAAAGGATTCGATGGATGGATCTCACATACCTTAAGTGATTGAATTGGAAATCTTGAAGAGAAATGGAGGATTTTACTTTACTTAATCTTCAATGGAGTTTTGCTTGAGGAAGAAGAAATCCCTTGAGAGTTGATTTTAGAGAGAGAATTTGTGTAGGCAGTGATTAATGAAAAAGATGGGTTAATTTGGGGGTTAAGAGTTATATATAGGATAGGCCTAAGTCATGCAAACTGCTCCATTACTTTTTAAGTCGGTTAGGAATGAGTTCCCAATTCACTTAATATTGGAATTGTTTGATAAATTTGAATAGTATGGGAACGAATGCAAGAAGCGGACTTGTTCTGCCACTAGTCATTTTTGCATGAAGTTCAATTTTCCCCTATTTTGGCCTATAAATGCTTATAGATCAATTTTGGACATAAGGGGATCCTCTCCGTGATGCGGATTAGTGGGATACATTTCTGGATGAGTGATTTCTTATGAAATATTATTATTTAATATGGCAGATCTAAAATTCTAAGAAGACTATTTTTCCACACATTTTGCCTCTTGTACATGAAATTAGCCTATCATTTCCCTAAAAGATTATGAAAAACGCGATATGCATGGTACTTTTCATAAGGTCGCATGAAGGCATTATGAGGGGAATTATAGTAGGCCGAGACAATGGTGTAAGTTCCAAACATGAAGGAATTTTCAGTTTTTGGAATGTAACCCATGACTAACAAGACAACTGTAAACACCTACATGGTTCGTGGTTATCCTTCATGAGTAGGTCTAGAAAAGTGGAAATTTTACTAATTGTGAAAGGACTCCACAAGGCTATCCACGACTCGTGGATTGAAGTACATCTCGTGGATAAGGTTTTTGTGGTTTGGTCACTGGTAATCAGTCTTTGAAGATTGGTAAAAGATAACAGGATGATTAGAACCATGACTTATGGTTCAATCAACGGCCCATAATCGAGGTCTCGTGGTTCTTGTTCAATAGTTTCAGCGAGGGGAATTTTTGTCCTTTCTTTCAATCCTACATCTAAAATATGTCTTTTTTATGATCTTTTAGGCCCCTAAGTAGACCTTAAAGCTCTATATTTCCAGTCCTTTTCATTCTTCCGCTTTCTCAAATATTCTAAGAAAAATATCCTTTCTAAGAATAAGACAAGAAGGCTAGGGTTTTCAAATGTTCCCTTCCATAAGAGCTAATTCTTTCTTCTTAGGCTACACCTAAAATATGTGAGTTGATTTATGGGTCTCCTTTCACCTACAAAGTCCTTCAATGAATATGTTTACCTTTTCTTTAAGTTCATTGATAATATGCATGGTAATGACGATTTCATGATATCTTATGTTATGATATTCCTTTAATGTTACCATGTAATGTCTTACTAAGTATTTTTCATGTGTTTTAAGTTGATAGTGAAGATTTCAATGATTTGGGTCTTGAATAAAAATTAGTGGGCTATTAATGTGTGTTTTGAGTAAGCATATTGCTCCCATAATCATGTATGATTCTTACGATTTATGAGTTTTTCCAACTAACGATTTGGCCAACTAAGTTTGAAGTCAATCCTTGCATGTTATATGATGATTAGTAAAGCATGAAAGAAAGGTTTTAAGTTGTTGTTTTGTCAAAGTTATAAGCATGTTAATAATGTCTTAAATGGTGTTTACGATGGTCCCCAATGTGAAAGGACAATTCTCACTTGGTTGTTCCTTAAGTTTTAAGACTCTTTCAATCTACTTATGATCCTAAAAGTGTCATTATTTGACTAAGTATAAGTTTTAAAGAATTTCGTGGGATAACTTAGCATCGAATGAGGCAATGAGGAGGGGTTTGATAAAGGAACCCTAGAAGCAACACTTTGCCCCATTAACTATGTGCCACCATAGGAGCCCTTGTAGGCTAGGTTGGTGGATCCACCTAGGTGAATTATGATATATGATGATGCATGGTATGTGATAGAGTGTAATGACCCACTAGGTTATTTTGAGAATTAGTACTCTTGAGTTCTAACAAGATTTATCTTAAAAATATTTTAAATGGGTAATTTTGACTATTCAATAACTATGATTATTTAATCTGTGGGTAAGTTAGAATAATTTATATAATAATGGGTTAAATATTAATTTATTTAAATCCAATATTCCTTGTCCATGTATATAGAATAATCCTACAGGGTTATAGGCGGCGCACCGAAGAGAGAAACAAAAGAAGCGAGTTTTTGCAAAGTTGTAGCAGCAGTCATGGGAGCTCTGGCTCCAGTTTCTCATTGGATTCCATTATTGCTAATGATTGTGTAACTATGTCTCCTGGTTTCACGATTGGACTCCTCAATCACAACGTAGATGTTCCACTAAGCAGCTTTAATGTATCGAGAACTTTCCTGATACTGTTGAAGAAATTGACGCGTCCATCGTGACCCTGATCAACTGACGAAATCATCATCCCCACTTTGTCAATCTCATTCCCTTCCGGCAATCAAAGTTTCTCTAGTACCCCCCGTGCAACTCCTTCGTCGATATGAATCCATCGCCGTCCTCATCGAAAACATCGCAGAACACATAAGGATTCTTGAAATCTGCATACAACGCATAGAATAGTACATTATCATTGTTGGGAGGAGGGTATATTTGGAACTAAGAAGAGACGTAATGAAGAAGATGGATGGAATTTTAACTGAGAAAGTTGTACTACATGTACATGACTTACTTCAAGAGTGCACCATTATTTTGTCTAAGCTCTTGGCACCTAATCTTTTTGAGAAATTCTCAGTGCAAGAAGTAAGAAGTGTTGTTGATAAAGATCAATCATGAATATTTTCTCAAGTCAAGAAGTAATAGAAACTCCTCACCATTCCGTCAACTTCCTGTTAAGTGGTTGCTTGAGAGATCAAAGTACCAAACAACTTATTGAGTGCCTAGCAGTATTTCCATATGCCTTTTTGAGTGACAACATCATGTATACCAGTGCCAATGTAACCGGTTGGATAGTGGTTTGCGGCAAAGGGCTTTCTATCGTGTTTAAGGTATAAGTGTTGATGCTAGGTTTTGGTTCAGTTATTAATTATAACTTATAAACTTATAAACTAAGTTCTTGGCATATTAAGATAAGAAATTAGATATGAGGCATATCATATTACATGAATATTATTAGATTTTATA
Source organism: Solanum ossicruentum (assembly GCA_025774065.1). NCBI lineage: Eukaryota > Viridiplantae > Streptophyta > Magnoliopsida > Solanales > Solanaceae > Solanum > Solanum ossicruentum. The sequence goes on along the minus strand of JAOTQR010133565.1, from coordinate 386 downwards.
TTATTTGGAGGAATTAAGACTTGACCCTAATTTTTTAAATTTAGGAAAAAAATTGGTTATAGAATTAATTGGATAAATTTTCGGTCTAAGCTAGATGTATAGTAATATGGGGGTTGTTCGTTTAAAAATTTAATTTTGAATTCTTATTGGAATAGATCGTAGTGTTCCAGATTCCTTTCGAAAGAAGAAGGCTCACGTACTTGATTGATTGTCGTTGGCTAAGGCAAGTGAATTTCTTAACCTTTGTTAAGTATATAGAATCTTGTACTTCTTGTGTGATATGTTGAGAATAATTTATGTAGGCTTTGGTTGTAATATTTTAAATGGGGTAATTATTCCATGGTGATATTTGACTTGTGAATTAATGGTGGAGGTTTATTATATGT
>JAOTQR010133534.1:0-59798 GCA_025774065.1 Solanum ossicruentum | reverse complement strand
AACCCTCTTAAGCATTTAGACTCACATATCGCCCACTAACACGAGATTCAAGCACATTCAAGAATTGACGCAAATTTTGATCAAACCATAATATGATTCATTTAAAATAGCATTAGTACATATAAAATGTGGGGTGTTACAGTACCTATCCAAGGGGGTGGTAGTCCTTGCCTTGCACTATAATGGTCACTCCTTATACTCATATTATGTTCTATATAGGCATGAGCTTACTTCAAGCATCATTCATATATGTCATATTGTTAGTATGTTATCTATTGCTTATGATTATGTATTTTACCTATGATGCCTATCTCTTGTTGCATGGCATCCTTCATACTTAGTATATTCAAATGTACTAACGCATTCTCTATGCCTACAATATATCACCATGTAGGGACTAGGGCTCCTATTAACTCTCCTCTTGGCTAGACGGATCATTCAAGTATGCGTATGGTGAGTCCTCAAGTCTGGGCACAATATCTATCTTCTCTCAAACTTATGTTTAGACTATGTCTTGTATGTTTGGATTAGCTATTGTCATTATTATGAGGGTAAGCACGACTTCATGTTTTGGCCTCCGCTAAGTATCTAAGGATTAGAGGTGTTGTTGGATATGTTATGTATCTATTCTATGAGCTTTGAATCTCTCGTTTCTTGGTGTTGATGATATGAAAATTTACTCTTAGTCCCAATTTCCCTTGTTTATGCTTGTCTTTTATCATCATTTTAATTGCTTCTGCGACCAATGATTGTAATGATATGCTATGAGGCTTGTTTGGGGTTCCTTTGGGTTCCCCATTCGCCGGTCACGTCTAGGCCCTAGGTCTGGGGTGTGACACTTCAGATGCTGTAGAATCGTAGGTTATTCATAGTCCTACCATTAGAGGATCTGCATAGCCATCTACACAACATTGTGTTTATCTGTAAGAGTGTAATGGGAACTTAGAATCTGTTTATGGTTGCTGTGGGGCTTTGTATCGTCCCATTATCTCTAACATGAAATGTAATTCTATGCCTATCTGAACTCTCGTAGCCTTTGATCATCAGTTGGGTTGAGTTGTAGAAGGCATGTTTGGAGAGTTTCTTCCTGATATTGAAGAAGCTCAAGTTGAAGGATCAAATCAACAACTTTAAGCAACTTCCTAGTGACTCGATCAAGTTACACCTCACTTTTGGAGGATAAAGGAGTTGTTTTCAAATATCAAATCTAACCAAGGTTAGGGTCAAATCCCATAGAAAATATGCAGACTTTTCAAATCGATTCATTAATAAACAATTCAAGTATTAACTGACTCAATTCACCAAAGGGGGAGGGGCGGTTACAATGATTGATAATAAATTAATCTTAACTAACTAAAATAAGAGACAATCAATAATTGAGAGAAACTTGGGAAATTGTGTTCCACATGATTCACCAATTCAATATCCCCAGATAATCCAATTCTCGACTAGAGTATAATATGTAAGATAGTAATTTAAGTTCACCAAGACCTTTAGTCAAAGGTAAGAGGTGAATTTCACTATGTGACTTGACCCATCTCCATAGTGTGCAATACTAACCATTGCCTATAGTCCTAGTGAACCTCCCCTTGATCTAGTTTGGTTGATTAGACGAGAATGCATCATCAGATCCTGTTAACCAATCTCTTTTCCTAAACATTACCACCTGGATCGGGAAGGTAACACTAATCAAGTTCTAATATTGTCCACCACTAGAAAACATACAATGTGAAGAGAATTGATTAATACATGTAAATGCCCATTCCAAGAATTGAAAATTATCTGGGTCTATTTGATTAGATCTTCATGGTTCCTACAACCCGAAGTTATGGGTTTAGCCACTCATGCTATGGATAGATAAAGAAACTATGAATCAAGAAAACATAATTAATATCTTACCCAAATAGATTGAAGAACAAGAAAACCCAATATTTATTGAGTATCACAAGGTTGAAAGATACAATGAACCCACAAGTGTATTCTCCTCTCTAATATTTTGTCTCCAAGTATAAAACCCTAAACATATCTCTAATGATGTTTTTTTTATTCTATTATACTGTACTTCTTACTAATGCTAACCTAATTATACTATTTATAGTATCTACAGACTAGAAAATTGGTCGGCAGACCCTACGACATGCAGTTACGACTAGCAATAGTGTTTAAGAGTCTTAATTGGGGTGTCTTGTTTAGCTTCTTGAATCTTGGACTTTACTGCTACAGATCCACTTTAAGATTCATAGTTTGATCCATGAGTCGTATCACCATCTCGTAGACTTTTTCATCATTATCTGGTCCTTCTCTGTAAATCTTCATGAAACCCCTCTATACAACTCATAGAGTAATCTACGACTCGTATAGGGGTATCGTATAGCTGAATTTCAAACTTTCATTCATCACTAGAAATCCCTGCAAAACCCACTCTACAACTCATAGAGACTTTTATAAGCCTTCAAAAACCTGAAGAGTCTGCAATTCGCTCCAAAAGTCATGCCAACTTGCTTTCCTACAAAACCAAACGCAAAACATATAAAAACCACATATTTCTCATTTAGAACATAAAAAATCCTAAGCTTTAGGCATCAAATGTGTTGTATTTTAGCACTCACTCTCACAAAAGATGTTAATGCATAATGACTAATACCATAAGCTTCCCCGTATACTTATGAGTTAGACTTTAAACTAATTGGACTAGGATCACTTTAGGACTTTCTAGGCTTGTAACGTAGGCTCAAGGTGCTTTGGTATGAAATTTTGGAAAAATAGTAACCAATGGTCATTCTGGATGAGCATCAATGATCTCCAATAACCCACTCAGCTGGGTCTACTCATCACCTGTATGTTAGTCGTCTATAGACTCATCGATGAGTTGCTTTCTTATCACGAATCAAGCCTAGGGCCTAGACGTGACACGACGAACGGGGAACTCGAAGGAACCCCAAACAAGCCTCTTAACTTATCATTACACATCATTGGCCGTGGAAGCATATAAAAGACATAAAGAGAAAGAATATGGGCAAAGGGGCTAAGGGGAGATCTTGCATAATATCATAATCAAGAGACAAAGAGTCAAAGCTCATAATATTGATACATAACATGTCCAACAAACACCTCTAATAATTAGATAAGAGCGGGGTTTGAGACAAAACAACCAAGCTCACCCTCATATTCAAAATAAAACATAAAGAAGAATCTTTCAATACATAATAAGAGCAACATAGACTAAGGTCCCCGAAGTGGTGGATTCACCAACTAGCTTGGGTAGACCAAACAAGCAATGTGGAGGAAGAGGATGATCAACTTAGGTTTCAGATCCTACATAGTGATATCATTTAGGCAAGAGTATGCGTTAGTAGGTTTAATGTACTAAGTATGTAAGATGCAACACAAGAAGAGATAGGTATCATAACCAAAATACATAACAATAGGCAATAAACATAATATAACAATATGACATGTATGATCAATGCACAAGTAAAACATGCTTAAGTAACTCGTGCTCATATAGGATATCAGATGTACAGAAGAGACCAATCTAGCTTTCCAAAGTACAAACCCCTTGGTAGGTAGGTGATGATATCATCCCATCACTTAGGTGGGTGAGGTACAAACCCCTACCTTGATGAGCACAAACCCCCATCTAGGGGGATGATGATGCCACACAATCAACTTGGTGGTGAAGTACAAACCCCTCACTTGGTTGATGAGTACGAACCCCCATTTAGGTTATCCGGGATCTTGGTCCCCCCAAATTGGGCATGGTCTAATGCAACACCTTATATAGAATTCACCATATACATAGGATCATTTCATCATCATAACATCATTCATATCATATCTCATAGTTTGGACCTTCAATTCCTCAAGAAACCACATCCAGACATTTTATCAAGAAACCATCTCTAAGTGTTTGAGATGAAATCATGCAAGAAAATCCATTATAAAACCATCAATCAACACCTTGCAACACCCTCAAGCACTATACATCAAAACCCCTCATCAAATCTTACAATAGATCCAAGATTTATAGCTCAAAACATAAAAAAATAGCCAGAACTTTACATAGCTTTAACATAGTTCATAGACATGATCATACTAGTAAACCTAATTTTAAAATCAACTTTAAATCATGCAAATTGAGTGAAAAAGAGATTAAGGAACTATAGGTGGAATTACCCAATGGCTAAAACCTACATACCTTAGCTTTGAGGAAGCTCTTGATGAAGATTGAAAATGGAGGTTTGAAGCTTGAAGGAAATCATTAGTTTCGGATGAGGATTTCAATACTTGAATTTGGGAGTGAAAATATGGGTAAGTGTTTGAGAGGATATTGGGGAATGTTTAGGATTATATAAGGGTGAAATATGATTAAGTATAAGTAAAAACACATTTGGGTAAACTTAGGCCCAAGGCCCAAAAGACATAGATGGAGATAGAAAAACTAGACACAAAAATGTATAGGAGCGCGCCTTTGATGCGTCGTGCCAGGGGTGCGGATCGTCTCTGAAAATCGCGTTTTTACGATTTTCAAATTATGCTACGATTGCTCTTAAATAGGGGTTGGACCCCTTATCCCTTAATTATGATCCCTTGGACAAGAATATGAAGTCAAATATTCAATATTTCGCATGGATTTTGAGCTGTATGGAATTTAAAATTCTAAGCATTCTGAGGCACATTTTTGGTTACTTTTTGGGGTCGTTTCAATATCTCCCTTTTGGGAACATTCGTCCCCAAATGTAAAAGAGATGTATAAGACAAGAGTAATCATGAACAAATCAGCCCCAGTAAGAATTCAACATTACATTTAAACACCATTTTCAAAACTTCAACATGAGTGAAAAATAATCATAAAATTGTCAACTTAAACAGGAATGCATATGAACGACATAGGGACTGAAATATAGGACTTGAAATCACATAGGGGGCTTATAGTTAGGCTTGAGTGGAGCGAAAGAGATAGGGATAACTCTTTTGCATGTATGCCTCCGCCTCCCATCTAACATTTTCGACTTGTTGGTTCCTCCAAAGGACCTTAGCGGATGTCACCTCTTTATTCCTCAATCTCTTCACTTTTCAATTCAAACTCTGATCCGGAGTCTCCTCAAAAGTCAAGTTATCCTCAACAACATCCACAACATCAAGAGGCATAATAATATTACGATCACCAACATATTTTCTCAACAAAGAGAGATGGAGCACTGAGTGAACCAAATTCATCTGACTATGTAACTTCAACTTATAAGCTACCTTGCCAACCCTCTTTATCACCTCATAAGGACCAACATATCTTGGACTCAACTTCTCCTTTTTACCAAAATGGACCATACCTTTCATTGGAGAAACTTTCAAATAAACCCAATCACCCACTTTGAATTCAAGGTGTCTTCTCCTCACAACGGCATAGGATTTTAGTGACTTTGGGCCATCTTCAATCCCTCCCTAATCATCCTAACCTTCTCAAGAGCATTCATGACCAGATCTGATCCCAACAAAGCCATCTCTCCAACCTCAAACCAACCAACTAGTGATCTATAACATCTCCAATAAAGAGCCTCAAAAGGAGCTATATCAATGTTAGAGTGATAGTTATTGTTGTAGGCAAACTCAATCAACGGAAGATGGTCATCCCAACTACCCTTAAGCTCCAAGACACAAGCCCTAAGCATATCCTCAGGTGGTTGAATGGTTCTTTTGGCTTGGCCATCCATTTGAGGGTGAAAGGTCATACTAAGGTGAAATTTTGTACCAAGACCCCTTTGAAAGGACCTCTAAAAGTGTGAAGTGAATTGTGCAACACAATCTGATATAATGGACAAAGGAACCCCATGTAACCTATCTAACTCATGGGTATACAACCTTGTATACTCTTTATCCCCATATGTGGTCTTAACCGGTAAAAGTGAGTCGATTTCATCATCCTATCAACCACAACCCAAATGGAATCAAAACCTTTTCTAGTCTTGGGCTTCCCAACCACAAAATCCATATTAATCATCTCCCAGTTCCAAGCGGGAATCTGTATGTCTTGGGTTAGGCCACCTAACCTTTGATGTTTGGCTTTGACTTATTGACAACTATGGCAACTGGCAACGAATTTTGCAATGTCCCTCTTCATGCCTCTCCACAAATACACATCCCTCAAATATCAATAGATTTTGGTGGAACCGGGGTGGATAGAATAAGAAGAGTTATGGGTGTCATCAAGGATTTTCCCTCAAACCACCAACACAAGGAACACACAACCTACCTTGGTACCTAAGGGCACCATCAACCCCTTGGGAGAAAGCCTCTGCTTTTTCCTCTTTCACCAAGGCCTTGAATTCTAGCAAAGAGGAGTCAGGATCTTGTTTTGCTATCACTTCATCAACCAATGAAGACCTAGACACATCAATAACAACAACACCATCATCACCAACCTCTTCCAACCTAACCCCTATTCTAGCTAATCGGAGCACCTCCGTAGCCACCTCCCTATCACCACCATCAATATGAACTAGACTACCCATAGATACCCGACTCAAAGCATCTGCCATAACATTTGCCTTACTAGGATGGTACTGCACACTTATGTCATATTCCCTAAGAAGTTCTAGCCATCTCCTTTGCCTCAAGTTAAGATCATTTTGGGTGAAGACATATTGGAGGCTTTTTTGATCGGTGAACACATCAAGATACACCCTATAGAAGTAGTGGTACCAAACCTTTAATGCAAACACAACGGCGGCTAACTCTAGATCTTGGGTAGGATAGTTCCTTTCATGTACTTGAGTTGTCTAGAAGCATAAGCTATGACTTTACCATTTTGCATCAACACACAACCCACACAAACCTAAGAAGCATCATAATACACCACAATTCCCTCAAGCCCAACCGATAGTGACAATATAGGAGCGAACATAAGCTTGTCTTTCAATGTTTGAAAGCTCCTTTCAGACTCATCAGTCCACACAAACTTAACTTTCTTTTGAGTTAATTTTGTTATAGGGGAAGGAATGGAGGAGAACCTATTCATAAACCATCTATAGTAACTCGCTAGGCCTAAGAAGCTCCTAATATATGACAGGGTCAATGGTCTAGGCCTATTTCTAATCACATTGTTCTTCTTAGGATCCACCTTAATACTATCCTCTGACACCACATGGCCCAAGAATGCAACCTCCTTCAACAAAAATTCACACTTTTCATATTTGACATACAATTTCTTTTCCCTCAATCTTTGCAACACAACCCATAAATGACCCATATGCTCCTCCCTACTATCTGAATAGATCAATATATCATCAATGAGGACCACAAAAAAGGAATCAAGGTATGGTATAAAGACCCTTTTCATTAGGTCCATGAAGATGGCTGGTGCATTGGTCAACCCAAAAGACATTACTAACAACTCATAATGCCCATATCTAGTCTGGAAGGCCATTTTGGAAATATCACACTCCCTCACCCTCACTTAATGATACCCAGACCAAAGATCAATTTTAGTGAAAAAGCTAGCCCCTTGCAATTGGTCAAACAAGTCATCAATTCTTTAAAGAGGATACCTATTCTTGATGGTGACCATTTTAAGTTGCCGGAAGTCAATGCACATTCTAAGTGATCCATCCTTATTCTTGTGCCACGACTCCAGCCAAGGGCCTAGACATGACACGGCGAATGGGGAACCTGAGGGCACCCCAAACAAGCCTCTTAGCATATCTTCACACATCCTTGGTTGCGGAATAATACCAAAGACATATATAAATAAAAGTATGGGAAACGGGACTAAGGGAGAAACTTGCATAATCATCAAAGTCAAAAGTCAAGAGTCAAGCTCATACATAGTAGACACCTTCTACAACATACACCTCTAAAAAGCAGAAAGAGGGGGGGCCAAGACAAATTAACTGGGCTCACCCTAATAGTGAAAGATAACACAAGATAGTGTCTCAATACATAGACAATAGAGAACAGCCATAATCCAATGTCCCCGAAGTGGAGGACTCACCCAAAAGCTTGTAATGGCACCACCTAGTCATGTGGAGGAGCAGGATGATCAACTCAGGCGCCAGTTCCTACATGGTGATATTTTGTAGGCAAGATTAAACATTAGTAAGTTTGAATGTACTAAGTATGCGGGATGCAATGCAACAAGACATAAGTGTCATAATCCAAAATGCAAGACGATAGACAGTAGGCATTTATAGCAAGATGGCATGTATGATCAATGCACAAGTAAATCATGCTTAAGTATATCATACTAATATAGAATATCATATGTAAAGAATGAAACCAAGCAAGTTATCCAAGGTATAAACCCTTTAGTGGTTGGTGGTGGTCACACCCCGCCATCTATGGTTACGAAATATAAACCCCTTGCATGGTTGACGGTGTTCGTACCCCGCCATCCATGGTGATGAGGTATAAACCCCTCGCATGGTTGATAATTGTCACACCCAAACATCTATGGTGACGAAGTATAAACCCCTCGCATGGTTACCCGGGCACTTTTCCCCCCGGATCGAGCATAATCTATGCAACACTTTATATAAGATTCATCATAGGCTCCAATGCAATATCTCATGTAGGAATAAGCATATACATAAGCTCCTTTCATCATCATCACATCATTTATATCATATATCATACTTTGGACCTTCAATTCTTCAAGAAACTATAACCGGACATTTTATCAAACACCTTGAGGGTATGTAATGGAGGTTAAAAAAACATGCAATTTAGAGGTGAAATCATGTAGGAAAATTAGTGGTAAAACCTTTATTCAACACCTTCCAACACCCCCAAGACAATCATATCAAAACCCTTCATCAATTCCAACATTAGATCCAAGGTTTGAAGTTCAAAATATGCTTAAAAAACCATAGTTTCATGTATTAAATCACTGTGCAGTGAATTTCTCAATATTCAAGACCCACATGTAAAATCAACTTTAAATGATGCATTATTAAGAAAAGAGGATTTAGACACCATGGGTGGAAGAACCTAATGGTTCAACACCACATACCTTAGATTTTGTGAAGTTTTTGAAGAAGAATTTAATGGAAATTTGAAGCTTGGGTGAGATCCTTGAAGAAATCCTTGAGATTGGCCTTGAGTTTGGAAGTTGAAGTTAGGGTTAGAAATGAGTCCAAGTGTTTAGGGAAATATTGGGGAATGTTTTGGGGTAATATGAGGATGAAATAAGGCTAAGCATAGATGAAATTACATTTGGGAAAACTTAGATTCAACACTTAGAAAAATTTGGGCGAACTAGGAAAAGGCAGTGCAGGAAAACAACCTCTCTGCGTCGCGGAGAGATCGCAGACTGTCTTTGAAAATTGCACCAAGTGCAAATTTCATAATTTGATTCCTTTGCTTTAAAATCGAGGTTAGACCCTTATCACCCTAATTTGGACCCTCTGAACAAGAATATGAAGTCAGATTTTTGAAATTCTAAATGGACTTTTAGAATATAGAAAACAAGTTTTCGGTTACTTCCGAGACATATTTTTGGGAACTTTTTAGGGTCGTTTCAATATCTCCCCCTTGGGAACATTCCTCTCCGAATGTAGAAGAGACATACAAAATAGGAATAATCATGAACAAATCAGCCCCAACATGAATGAAACATTAGGTTTAAAACATCACTTTTAAAATCCCATTATAAGTGTGAAATCATCATAAATGGCCAACTTAAACATGAACGCACATGAATGACATAGGGCTGAAGTATAACACTGGATATCGCATAGGTGACTTAAAATTAGTACCTTAAGCTTGAGTGGATTGGAAGAGATAAAAATACCACTTTTGCATGTCCACTTTGGCCTCCCAAGTAGCACTCTCGACTTGTTGGTTCCTCCAAAGGACCTTAACGGATACCACCTCTTTGTTCCTCAATCTCTTTACTTGCCTATCTAAGATCTGAACCTGAACCTCCTTATATGTCAAGTTATGCTCAACAACACCCACAAATTCAAGAGGCACAATTGCATTAGGATCACCATATACTTTCTCAACATAGAAACATGGAATACCAGATAGACCAAATTTATCTCATTAGGCAATCTCAACTTATTAGCCACCTTACCAATCCTCTTAGTCACCTCATGAGGAACAACATACCTAGGACTTATTTTACCTTGCTTACCAAAATGAACCACACCTTTCATTGGAGAAATATACAAATAGACCCAATCACCCACTCGAAATTCTAGGTCGTTTCGTGTTACATTAGCATAAGATTTTTTACGACTTTGGGTTGTCCTAAACCTTTCCCTAATCATATCAACCTTCTCAAGATCATCCCTAACCAGATCCAACCTCAATAAGGCTACCTCTCCAACCTCAAACCAACCTACCAGTGATCTATAATGTCTCCCATAAAGAGTTTCAAAAGGAGCCATACCGATGCTAGAATGACAACTATTGTTGTAGGAAAACTCAATCAATAGAAGATGGTCATATCAAGTACCTTTAAGCTCCAAGAGAAAAGCCCTAAGAATATCCTTGTGTTTGAATTTTCCTCTTGGCTTGGCCATCCATTTGAGGGTGGAAGGCCGTACTAAGGTGAAATTTGGTTCCAAGACCCCTTTGAAAAGATCTCCAAATGTGGGAAGTAAATTGTGCACCACAATCCGATATAATTGATAAGGGAACCCTATGCAATCTCACCAACTCATGGATGATCAACCATGCATACTCTTCAGCCCCATATGTAGTGTTGATTGGTAAAAAGTGATTCGATTTCGTCATCCTATCAACCACAACCCATATGGAATCAAAACCTTTTCTAGTCTTGGGCAAGCCAACCACTAAATCCATATTAACTACCTCCTAATTCCAAGTAGGAATCTCTATGTCTTGGCTTAGGCCACCCGACCTTTAATGTTTGACTTTGACTTAATGCAACTACAACAATCAAAAATAAATTTGGTAATGTCCCTCTTCATACCTCCCCACCAATACACATCCCTCAAATCTCTATACATTTTGGTGGAATTAGGGTAGAAAGAATAAGAGAAATTATGGGCTTCATCAAGAATTCTCTCCCTCATATCATCAACACATGGAACACAAAACCTACCTTGGTGTCTAAGGGCCCCATCTCCCCCTTGGGAGAAAACCTCTATCTTGCCTTCTTTCACCAAGGCCTTCAACTCAACCAAGGAGGAGTCTAGATCTTGTTTTTCTATCACCTCAGCAACCAAAGAAGATTTAGAACCATCAACCATAACAACACCATCACCCACATCTTCCGATCTCACCACCATCATAGCCAACCTATGCATGTCCTTAACCATCCCCCTTTCACCACCATCCACATAAGCTAGGCTACGCATGGACACCCACCTCAAAGCTTCTGCCACAACATTTGCCTTACCAGAATGGTAATGTACACTCATGTCATAGTCCTTAAGGAGTTCTAGCCACCTTCTTTGTCTCAAGATGAGATCTTTTTGAGTGAATACATATCGGAGGCTCTTGATTGGTAAAGACATAAACATGCACCCCATACAAATAATGATGCCAAATCTTTAATGCAAACACCATGGCGGCCAATTCAAGATCATGGGTAGGATAGTTTTTTTCATGCACTTGGAGTTTCCTAGAAGCATAGGCTATGACCTTGCCATTTTGCATTCATACACAACCCAAACCAACTCTAGATACATCACAATACACAACAAATCCCTCAAACCTTTCTGGTAGTGACAATATAGGAGTGGACACAACTCTCTCTTTCAATGTTTGGAAACTTCTCACATTCATCGGTCCATACTAACGTAACCTTCTATTGAGTCAATTTTGTCTTACGAGAAGAAATGGAGGAGAACCCATTCACAAACCTTCTATGGTAACTCGTAAGACCCAAGAAACTCCTAATATCCATCGGGGTCTATGGTCTAGGCCAATTCCTAATCACATTGATTTTCTTAGGATCCACTTTTATACCATCCCCGGACAACACATGACCCAAGAATGCAACTTCCTTCATCCAAAATTTACACTTATCATATTTAACATATAATCTCTCCTCCCTCAATCTTTACAACACAACCCTCAAATAACCCAGTGCTCCTCCCTACTATGTGAGTAGATCAATATATCATAAATGAAAACAACAACAAAGGAATCAAGGTAGGGCTTGAAGACCTCATTCATTAAGTCCATGAAGATGGACGGTGCATTGGTCACCCCAAAGGACATCATCACAAATTCATAATGTCCATATCTAGTCCGAAAGGTCGTCTTGGGAATATCACACTCCCTCAGGATCATTTCATGGTATTCGAATCGAAGATCAATCTTAGAGAAAAAGCTAGCCCTTTACAATTGGTCAAACAAGTTGTTAATCCTTGGAAGAGGATATCTATTCTTTATAGTGACCCTATTGAGTTGCGGGTAGTCAATACACATTCTAAGAGACCTATCTTTCTTCTTTACAAACAACACGGGTGCTCCCCAAGGGGATTGACTAGGTATAATAAATCCCTTCTCCAAAAAATCCTTCAATTGCTCCTTTAACTCTTTCAACTCCACTAGGGCCATATGGTATAGGAGAATGGAAATAGATTGGGTATTGGGAAGGAGATCTATGCCAAAGTCTATCTCCCTTTTGGGAGGGACACTGGGAAGATCATTTGGGAAGATATTAAGAAATTCATTTACAACCTAAACCAACTCAATGGAAGGGGCTTTAGACTCCATATCTTTGACTCTCACAAGATGATACAAACACCCCTTGGAAATCAACCTATGGACTTTAATGCATGAGATGAACCTAACCTTCACTATTACATCATGACTTTCCCACTCAAGGACGAGTTCATTTTCAAGTTGAAACTAACCCTACGGGTTCTACAATCGAGAGAAGCATAGTATGCTTGAAACCAATCCATCCCAATAATAACATCAAAATTAATCATGTCTGATTCAACAAGATGCAAATTAGTAAATTTCTATACACCCTTCTAGGAACAATAGATGCAACAATAGGAGTAAACACTTCATATGACTCATGCAATAACTCCGACTTAACATGAAACTGTTTAGCAAAAAGGGGGTAAAAAAGGAAAGGGTGGCACCTGGATCAATCAAAGCGTATATATCAAGATCAAAAATTTTCAACATAACGGTAACAACATCAGGGACCTCACCAACTTCTTTCCTCCCATGTAGAGCATAAAAGCAATTGTGCCTTGGGGCACCACCTTGAGGACTTCCTCTACCCAATGGAAACGTATTTAGGCCTTGAATCTTTCCATGGTTTCTTGGAAAATCTACTTTCTTATGGCCAAGCTCCCTATATTCAAAGCATGCATTGGAACCCTTCAAGCATGGCCCTTATGACTCCGTCCATATTTAGGACACACATCATTAGGAGCCATCCCAACATTACTTTGAGGCCTAGGGAAGTCATTGGCGAACCCCCTATTAGTAGAATGAGGAGGCCTTTGGCCTTAAGGAAATCTAACACCCTTGGGAAACTTTCCTTCAAATCGGGCTCTCTTGGCCTCATGGGCCCTCCTCTTTCTCAACTTCTCTTCTTCCATTTGCTTGGCATATTTCATCAACTGAGATAAGTCCATATCACTAATAAGCATTGCGTACTAACCCTCTTCACTTACCAAATTAGAGACCCCCATAACAAAGTCGTTCATCCTTAACCTAGAATTACCCATCAAGTGAGGAGCATACTTTGAAAGTTGATTAAATTTGAGGGCATACTCTGTCACACTCATACCACCTTGTTTCAAGTTCATAAACACAACCAACTTTGCTTCCCTAAGCTCAAGAGGAAATAATCAATTGAGGAAGGCCAATTTAAATTCCTCCCAAAGCACCTCATAGCCATTACCCTTCTTACCTCTCCATTGATCAAACCAAATTTAGGCCACCACCTTGAGTTGTTCCGCCATCAACTCCGCCTTATCATTTGGCCCAACACCTATGATTGATAAGATTTTGTAGATTTCATCAATAAACTCTTGTGGATCCTCATCCACCTTTGACCCATGGAAAATAGGAGGATTCATCCTTATAAAGTCCGTTACCCTAGCTCCCGGGGTAGTGGCATGAGGGGCTTTGGGCCCTTCTTGGACTTGGTTGTCCACTATTTGGGCAAACATTGTAAGAGCATCCCGGAGCTCAACATTGGTAGGTTGTTCCTCGGGAGTTTGGGCATGTCATCCTCTAGTATTTGGACTGATCTAGCATAACAAAGAACAATCGTTAGGAAGGAATACTTGTCACAACTCTATAGCATGACTTAGGATATGAAGGAAGAAAATATTTCCTAAAACACCTCCTAGCCTCCTATTCATAGTCATGGCACCCTTCAGAACTATGAATAGGACTCTAATAGGCGTGGTGTGTTGGACTCCAAGATTCTATCAACCTAGTATTCTGATACTAATTTTTTCACGACCCAAGCCTAGGGCCTAGACGTGACACGGCGAATAGGGAACCCGAAGGGGCCCCAAATAAGCCTCTTAGCATATCATCACACATCCTTGGTTGCGGAAGCATAAAAAATACATATACAAATAAAAGTAAGGGAAACAAGACTAAGGGAGAAACTTGCATAATTATCAAAGTCAAAAATCAAGAGTCAAGCTCATACATAGTACACACCTTGTCCAACATACACCTTTAAAATATAGAAAGATCGAGGGCCAAGACAAAGTAATTGGGCTCACCCTCATAATCAAAGATAACACAAGATAGTGTCTCAATACATAGATAATAGAGAAAATAGATAAACCAAAGTGCCAGAAGTGAAGGCCTCGCCTACAAGCTTGGAATAACACCGCCTAGCCATGTGGAAGAGGAGGTTCCTACATGGTGATATAATATAGGCAAGAGTATGCATTAGTATATTTGATTTTACTAAGTATACGGGATGCAATGCAATAATAGATAGGTATCATAATCCAAAATGCAAGACGATAGACAATAGGCATATTATAGCAAGATGGCATGTATGATCAATGCATAAGTCAATCATTCATAAGTATATCATTCTTAAATAGAATATAATATGTGAATAATGAGACCAAGCAAGTTATCCAAGGTATAAACCCCTTGGTGCTTTATGGTGGTCGCACCCCTCCATCCATGGTAACGAGGTATAAACCCCTCATATAGTTGATGATGGTCGCACCCCCATCCATGGTGACAAGGTATAAACCCATCGCATATTTGATGATGGTGAC
The DNA here is from genome assembly GCA_025774065.1 of Solanum ossicruentum. NCBI lineage: Eukaryota > Viridiplantae > Streptophyta > Magnoliopsida > Solanales > Solanaceae > Solanum > Solanum ossicruentum. Next base: position 44,601 of record JAOTQR010133534.1, on the reverse strand, counting down.
ACCCCAAACATCCATAGTGATGAAGTATAAACCCCTCGCATGGTTACTCGGGCTCTTTCCCCCTGGGATCGGGCATGGTCCATGCAACACTTTATATGGGATCTATCATAGGCTCTAATGCAATATATCACATAGGAATAAACATATACATAAACTCATTTCATCGTCATAATGTAATTCAAATAATAAATCATGCTTTGGACCTTCAATTCCTTAAGAAACCATAACCGGACATTTTATCAAGCACCTTAGGGGTGTATAATGGGGGTAAACGAGCATGCAATTAGAGATGAAATCATGAAGGAAAAGCAGTGGTAAAACCTTTAATCAATACCTTGCTACACCCCCAAGACGTTCATATCAAAACCCCTCATTAATTACAATATTAGATCAAGGATTTGAAGATCCAAACATGCTTAAACAACCATACTTTCATGAATTAAAATCACTGTGCAGTAAATTTCTCAATATTCAAGACCCACATGTAAAATCAACTTTAAATCATGCATTATTAAGTAAAAGAGGTTCTAGGCACCATGGGTGGAAGGATCCAATGGTTCAACACCACATACCTTAACTTTTGTGAAGTTTTTGAGAAAGACTTTAATAGAGATTTGAAGCTTGAGTGAGATTCTTGAAGAAATCCTTGAGATTGGCCATGAGTTTGGGACTTGAATTTAGGGTTAGAAATGAGTCTAAGTGTTTGGGGAAATATTAGGAAATGTTTTGGGGTGATATGAAGGTGAAGTAAGGCTAAGCATAGGTGAAAATACATTTGGGAAAACTTAGGTCCAACCCTTAGAAGTGTCTGGGTGAACTAGGAAAAGATAGTGCAGGAAAACAACCTCTCCGCGTTGTGTAGAGATCGCAGACTGTCTATGGAAATTGCACCAAGTGCAAATTTAATAATTTGATTCCTTTGCTTTAAAATCAAGGTTAGACCCTTTTCACCTTAATTTGGACCCCTGAATAAGAATATGAAGTCAGATTTTCTAAATTCCAAATAGATTTTTAGATACATAAAAAAATAATTTTTCTAGTTACTTATGAGGCACGTTTTCGAGAAATTTTTAGGGGTCTTTTCATCTTCACAAAAAAACCAGAGCACACCAAGGTAATTGGCTAAGCCTAATAAATCCCTTCTCCAACAAATCTTTCAATTCTTCCTTTAACTTCTTCAACTCTGCCAGGGCCATACGATAAGGGGGAATGGAGATAGGTTGACTAACGGGAAGGAGGTCTACGACAAAATATATCTCCCTTTCGAAAGGAACACTGGGAAAGTCATTTGGGAAAACATCAAGAAACTCATTTACAATCGGAACTGACTCTATGGAAGAATTTTGGACTCCACATCTTTAACCCTCACTAGATGGTAAAGACACCCCTTAGAGATGGGCTTTAATGCAAGAAATGAATCTACCCCTTACCATCACATCTTCACTTTCCCACTCAAGGAAGGGTTCATTTGAAAATTGGAACTTGACTCTATAGGTTCTATAATAAATAGAAGCATAGTAGGCATGCAACAAATCCATTCCAAGAATGACATCAAAATCTATTATGTTTACTTCAACAAGATCACTAGGCAACAACTTATGCAAATTGCAAATAAGAAAACTTATATAAACTTTCCTACAAACAAATAGAGGCAGCAATAGGAGTTGGTAGTTCATATGACTCATGCAATAGCTCAAGGTCAACATTAAACTATTTAGCAACAAAAAGGGTAACAAAAGAAAAAATGGTACCCAAATCAATCAAAGCATATACATCAAACTCAAATATTTTTAATATGCAGGTAACAACATCGGGAACCTCACCAACCCCTTGACTCCTACATATAACATATAATTGATTACACCTTGGGTACCACCTTGAGGACCACCTCTACCCAATGGAACCACATTTGCACCCTAGCCCTTGCCACAGTTTCTTGAACAATCCACCTTTTTGTGACCAAGCTCCCCACAATCAAAGCCTACATTAGAACCCTTCGAACATGGGTGCCTATTACTTTTTCCCACATATAGGACAGACATCAACGGGAGCCACAACACAAACACCTTGAGGCCTAGGGAAGTTATTGGCAAATCCCCTATTAGTAACATAATGAGACCCTTGGCCTTGATGGAACCGCCACCCCTTCGGAACTTACACCCCAGATGGGCCCTCTTGGCCTTATGCCCCCTTCTCTTCCTTAATTTCTTCTCCTCCATTTGCACAACATATTTCATCAATCGAGAGAAGTCCATGTCACCAAATAGCATGGAGGACTGACATTCTTCACACACTAAGTCGGAGACCCTATCACAAACTTATTCATCCTAGATCAAGTATTAGCTACAAAATAAGGAGCATGCTTTGAAAGTTGATTAAACGTGAGGGCATACTCCCTCACACTCATAGCACCTTATCTCAAGTTCATGAACTCTACCAACTAGCTTCCCTCAGCTCAAGTGGGAAAAACCTATTAAGGAAAGGCAATTTGAACTCCTCCTAAAGCACCAAATTACCAATTCTCTTCTCACCCTTCCATTGATCATACCATATTTGGACTACCTCTTTGAGTAGGTACGCTGCCAACTCCACCTTTTCATTTGTCCCAACACCCATTATATTGAAGATCTTGTAAACCATATCAATGAACTCTTGTGGACCTTCATCCACCTTTGACCTATAGAATAAGGAGGATTCATCCTCATGAAGTCTCTTACCCTAGTTCTCGGGGTAGTAGCATGAGGGGCTTGGACCCCTTGGTTGACTTGGTTGGCCACAACTTGGGCAAGTATAGTGAGAGCATCCCAGACCTCACCATTGGTATGTTGCTCCTCGAGAGTTTTGGCCCTCCTTCATCGAGTGTAAGGCATGATCTAGCATACCAAAGAACAATTGTTAGGGTGTAAACTTTCCACAACTCAATAGAACAACTTAGAACATGAAGAACGGAAACATTTCCTAAACATCTCATAGCCTCCTATTTATAGACATGGCGCACTTCACAAACATGAATAAGACTTTATTCGACGTGGTGTTGTGGACTCCGAGGATCTATCAACATAGTGCTTTGATACCAAGTTTGTCACAACCTAAACCTAGGGCCAAGCCATGACACGGTGAATGGGGAACCCGAAGGAACCCAAACAAGCCTCTTAACTTATCATTACAAATCATTGGTCAGGAAGCATACAAAAGACATAAAGATTAATAATAAGGGCAAAGGAGCTAAGGGGAAAGCTTGCATAACATCATAATCAAGAGACAAATGTCAAAGCTCATATCATAGATACGTAACATGTCCAACAAACACCTCTAATATTTAGATAAGAGCGGGGGCTAAGACAAAGAAATCGGGCTCACACTCATAGTCAAAATAGAACATAAAGAAGAATCTCTGAATACATAATAAGAGCAATATAGACCAAGGTCCCCAAAGTGGAGGACACACCAACTAGCTTGGGTAGTATCGAACTAGCCAAGTGGAGGAAGAGGATGTTCAACTTGGGATTCGGTTCCTATATGATGATATCATGTAGGCAAGAGTATGTGTTAGTAAGTTTGAATGAACTAAGCATGTAAGATACAATGCAATAAGATATATGTATCATAATCAAAATGTATAACAATAGGCAATAGACATAATATAACAATATGGCATGTTTGATCAATGCCTAAGTAAACAAGTAACTCATGCTCATATAGGATATCATATGTGTAGAAGAGACCAATCTAGCTTTCTAAAGTACAAACCCATTGTTAGGTTGGTGATGATGTCACCCCCTCACTTAGGTGGTGTGGTACAAACCCCTCACTAGGTTGATGAGTACAAATCGCCATCTAGGTTGATGATGATGCCACCCATCCCCCTTGTGGTGAAATACAAACCCCTCACTAGGTTGATGAGTACAAACCCCCATCTAGGTTATCCGGGCTATTGGTCCCCCCGGATTGGGCATGATTTAATACAACACTTTATATAGAATTCATCATATACATAGGCTAATTTTGTCATCATAATATCATTCATATCATATCTCATTCTTCAGATCTTCAATTCCTCAAGAAACCATATTCAGACATTTAATCAAACACTTAGAGGGTGTGTAATGGGGTACAAATCCATGCAATTTAGAGATGAAATTAAGCAACAAAATTCATTGCAAAAACATCAATCAAAATCTTGAAACACCCTCAAGCATTGTACATCAAAACCCCTCATCAAATCTTACAATAGATCCAGGATTTATCACTCAAAATATAGCAAAACAGTTAGAACTTTACATAGCTTTATAATAGTTCATAGACATGATCATACTCATAAACCCAATTATAAAATAAATTTTAAATAATGCAAATTGAGTAAAAAGGAGATTTGGGCACCATAGGTGGAAGGAACCAATGGCTAAAACCTACATCCTTAGCTTTAAGAAAGCTCTTGATGAAGATTGAAAATGGAGGTTTGAAGCTTGAAGGAAATCCTTAGTTCTGGATGAGGGTTTTGAGACTTGAATTTGGGAGTGAAAAAAATGGGTAAGTATTTGAGAGGATATTGGGGAATGTTTAGGATGATATGAGGGTAAAATATGACTAAGTATAAGTAAAAATACATTTGGGAACACTTAGGTCCAATACCCAAAAGTCTTGGACCGAGATTGAAAAAATGGACATAAAAATTTATAGGAGTGCCCCCTTGGCACGTCGCGCAAAGGGTGCGGATTGTCTCTGGAAATCGTATTTTTCTGATTTTCAAATTTTGCTGCGGTTGTTCTTAAATTAGGGTTAGATCCTCCTTCCCCCAATTTTTTCTATGAAGTCAAATTTTCGATATCATGCATGGATTTTAAGATATATGGAATTTAAAATTTTTGGCATTTTGAAGCATATTTTTTGGCACCTTTTGGGTTCATTTCATTTCTGAAGGCCTTAATCTCTGCACATTTGCCTTTCAGGCCATAGTATTCAAAAGTGAAACATACATAATCCAATATTATCCCTAACAATCAAGAAATACAAAACAAAACTGAATTAGATCATTTGTAGAAGGGCATTACGAAAGCCAGTTATGAGTCGTAGTTAGAATTACGAGTCATAACATAGTCCCATAAACCAGAGGTGCAAAACAACATTGAAACCTAGAAAGCTATACAGGACCCAGGTACGACTCATAAATTGGTTTACAAGTCATAAATAGTTTCCGTATAAAGTTCCAGGGAGCAATTTTCAAAATAGGCAAGGGTCTATGAACCCATGTATGACTCGTAGAGTGATCTATAACTCGTAGAAGGTCCCGTCTGATGAATATTCAGTGAATCAAGTCACTAGAACTTCCCACGAGTGCAAGTATGACTCATAGACTCATCTATGTATCATAAAAGACTCTTGTGAACAAGAACTTCCAGGTACCTAATGATATGCTATCAAAATACAACACATTTGATGCCTACAATAAAGGATTTTATATGTTCTCAATGTGACTTTTTATAGGTTTTATCTTTTTTTATGTTTATTTTTGTAGAAAATATTGGTTGGCCTGATTTTGGGGAAAAGTAACAGATTTTATTGAATTTGAGGATCTACGAAACCAATTGTGAGTTGTAGCCCAATCTACGAGCCTTAGGGATAATTGTAGTAATTAAGAGTTTCCAAAACCAAAATTTGAGAATTTGAAATTCAACCGTATGAGCTCAAGGTATGAGTCGTAGTCCTTACTATGACTCATGGAAAGGGGCCTCATAGCAATTAACAGTATTGATTAAAATTGAACCAAGAAATTCAAAGATGGAATATGAGAAGGCACTATGAGTCGTATACCAGCCTACTACTCTTAGAGGTGAGTCATAGTTGTAAAGTCTAAAATCCTAAGTGTTGACCAAGAAATCCGGATTACGGCTAGTAGATCACCCTACGAGCCATAGCTACGAGCTGTAGCAGCTATCGACTAGATTTCTAATTATTTTAAGGACCCTTTTGTAAATAGTATAAATGGTATATGTTAGGGTTTTAGAATCTGTTTTTGGAGTGAGCTTTTTCAGAATTGTTGATACAACACTTAGATTTTTGGGTAGAAAATTAGGGTTTCACTTTAAGACTCAAATTGAGGGATTTAGATTAGATTCATTTGTGGACAAATTGCATCATTCAAGCTTGTGAATACAAATTCAAAGGTGGTTTATTTGTTCTTCATTCTTCTTAGTTAATTTATCAACTATGTTTGTTTCATTCATTATTTGTTTTCTTGCCTATGTTTTGAGTGGCTAAACCCCCATAACTTGGGGTTGTGGGAACCATGAGTAGCTAGCTTAATAATCTGGATTATTTGTACCTCTTGAATTGGTTATTTTCATATACATCCATTTACTTTCATTTTGATTGTTGTTTAATGGTGGCCAACATTAAACTCCACCTGTGTCATGATCAAAATCAAGGTAGTGATGAATAGGAAAAGGAAATATGTGACAGGATTCGATTGATGTGTTCTCATCTAATCAACCAAACGCGGTAAAGGAGAGGTTGACTAGGACAATAAGAAATAGTTAGTTAGGTACACAATGGTAGCCAATAAAGCGCCATAGTGAAATTCAACCTTCACCTTTGCCCAAGGTTGGAAGAACTTAAGTTGTTATCCTTCATGCGATATCATAATTTAGGTGGTGTTATTCGAGGTATTTGAGTTAGTGAACTATAGGGAACATAATTTCCCAAGTTGCTGTCCAAATTTGATTATCTCTACATATTCTTAGTATAATTTTACTTTATTACATATCATTACAAAACCCCACCCCTTTACTAAGAATAGAGTTATTGGATGTTTGAAATGATTATTGGCGAATCAATGCAGAAAAACCTCGTATTTCCTTGGTATTTGACCCTAACATATGGTAAGGTTTTATATTTGACAATGATCGTTTTATCATCATAGTGAGAGGTACCATTTGAGCATGATCAAAATTAATGGCGTCGTTGCCAGGAAATATAGTGACTTGATTTCACTAGTAGTTAATTCAAGTATTGATATCTTAATTCTCTTGTATTTTACTTTCATTTTTGTCTTTGTTGTTTAGTTTCTTTCGTAGGGTATACTAGGTGTATGCCCAACACAAGGAGCCAAGGCGTACTATTAGCTCCAATTAATCTTGAAATCCAACATGTTGCAAGGAGAATAGCCCAAGCAAACATGGATATTGCAGTTGATAATGCCATAGATCAATGTGATGATGATGTGGGTAGAGAGGAGAATCCATCACCAAGGGAAAATAGGCCACACCATAGGGATTTTAATGAGATTGCATAAGGTTGAAATCAATATCGGTTGAACCCTATGGGCATGGATGTCACAGGTGTTATAGTATTGCCACCACTATCGGCAGACTCTAAGTTCACAATGTCAAGTGGATTGCTCCAAATGCTTCAGAATTGTGGTTTGTTTACAGGGTTACCTACTAAGGATCCTCATAGTCATCTTCACAATGTTGCATTTGTTTGTAAAAGTGTAATGGGTACACAAAATCTTTCTATGGATATTATTGGGTTACTTGTCTCTATCTCTTACCAGTAATGCAGCAATATAGTTATCTGAACTCCCACAAAGCTCAATTACCAGTTGGGCAGAATTTCTAAGAGCCTTCTCAGAGCAATATTTTCCAAGGTCGAAAAAGCTCAAACTTAAGGACCAAATCAATAACTTTGAGCAATTTCCAGGTGATTCTATTAGAACAATGTGGGAGAGGTTCACCAAATGTATAAGAATGATTTCGGACCATAAGATCATAGATGATGCCTTAGTGGAAATTTTATATCAGGCTCTTGATGAGAATAGTCAAGTGTGTGCTGATATAATCATGGGAAGCATGTTCTTAGATCAACCATTCACAAGGATAGCAGAAAGGACGGAGCAAGTAGTGAAGACTAATAGAGAATGGGGCCAAAGGGAGAGAGCTACTACAACAAGCTCTTGCGCATCGAGTATTAGTTCGGAGCAAGCTAAAATCAATGATGAGATCATGCAAATTCTTTCTCAGCTCCAGAATAGTGTGGACTTGGTGGTGACACAAACTTAAGAAAGTGTTCATGTGGTCATCCACCAACCTCCAAGAGTGCCCATATACGGTGAGTCATATTATGATGAGGATACTTGCTTTGTTAGCAATCAAATGGTGGGTTTTTGGAACAATGACCAAGGTTCCAATCCGAACTATTGGCGTCAAGGTTCCAAAAATCAAGGTCAAAACTATAATAGAGATTGTACATATAGAGATAACCGTAGTGGTTGTTTTGACAGAGATAAGGTGCCAGAAGCCGAGTGGGGCTGAAGAGATTGGTATAGAAATTGTCCTTATGTACCTCCTCATCATCGTGAATTCGGGTTTAGCAATTCGAGGATCGAGGAGATGTTTGACAAATTGTTGAAGAAAATGGAGAACCAAGATGAGAATTTTGAAAGGGATGAAATTTGATATTTCAAGTGTCAACCGAAAGATCGAGTCTCATTCCATAGCCATCAAGCAACTTGAACAACAATTTGGTAAAGTGTCCCTTCAATTGAATCAATGCCAAAACAGTATTTTACTGAGAAATACGGTCCAAAACCCTAAGAATGAGGGACATTGCATTATGGCATGGAGTGGAAAGAGTACCATTGACCCTCCAATACGGTGATTGTGAATTAGGATTGGAAAAAGAGTGTTGATGAAAAAGTTGAGGTTGAGGAATAAGGTTTAACTAACAATGGGGTGAGAGATGAAGTGGTGAAGGAGCAAGAAAAGAACAAGATTATGCCAATGCCTCCCCCTCCTTTTCCCCAAACACTCAAGCAAAAGGAGGAGGATAAGAAGCTCAAACACTTCCTATCTATGTTGAAATAATTGTCCATCAATATTCCCCTTATTAAAGCATTGAAGATGTCCAATTATGTTAAATATATGAAAGATTTGGTGATAAAAGAGTGCATAGTGAGCAAAGATTTATCGCAAGAGCTCCAATATTGTAGTGCCATTACGACTAAATGTGTACTCCAAAATAGGAGGATTCCGATGCATTTACCATCCCTTGTACCATCGGTGATGTTGAGTTTGCAAGAATATTGTGTGATTTGAGAGCAAGTATAAAGTTGATGCCTCTGACCGTATTTAAGAATCTTGGATTGGGTTTACCTACTTCAACACGAATGAGCTTACTGATGGCAGATAGGACAATCAAGAAGCCGGAAGGAATACTCTACAATGTTCTAGTCAAAGTGGATAAGTTCATATTCTCAGAGGATTTTGTAATTTTTGATTATGAAGTCAATTTTGAGGTCCCTATTATTCTGGGAAGACCATTCCTGGCCATAAGGTAAGACTTGGTGGATATAGATTTGGGTCAAGTTGGTTTTAGGGTGAATAATCCAGAAGTAGTTTTCGACATTCGCCAGTCTATGAAGAACCCCCATGAGCTCAAAAGAGAAGTGTGGGCTATTGAGGAATTTTGATAATTCAAGATGACTAAGTTGTGCCATAACATTAAGTAAGGTGCTACTTGGGAGGCAACCCAAGAGGTTTTAATGCTTTTGCTTGTTTTTGAGTTTATTGATATTGTGGATTATTAGGTGGCATTTTTTATTGTGCATTGATTTTTGTTCTTAGACATTGATTTAGTTATATGTTGGTATAATAGTGTACTTTGAGAAAATTATGCAGGTTTTGGACATGATGGAGAAAGTTCAGAAAATGGCATTGAAAGAAGCCTCTACCCCCAGGCCTACGAGCTATAGTTTACCCTATGACTCCTAGTCATGCCTCGTAGAGGATAACAGCGATACTTGAAGCTGGAACTCACACTACGAGCAAACTTTATGACTTGTAGTTCCTATTACAAGTGGTAAATGGGGTTTGTAGTGCCCAGGTATGATTTCTAAATTTTTTCAAGTGTTGAGTGGCCTACGAGATCAAGACCTACGGGTCGTAGTCAAAGCTGCGACCCGTAGTCGGGGTTTCGTAGACCCGACTTAGGGTTTTTTAAAGTCGGCTAGGTGATTAATATAAAAAGTCAAAGTTATTTTGACCTTATATTATTATCACTACTCAATAATTTTCCCCCTAATCTTTCTCCGTAATATTTCTCAATGAAATTTCCGGCCCCCTACCAATTTCCGGTAAGTTTTCCTGCCACTAGGGTTTTGGGCTCCCTTCTTCTCGTTTTGCTCATTGTAGTTCATCATTCCCTATGATATATCTTTTGGTTTACTTTAGCTCTAAAAACTTTACTTTTCTTAGAATGTATTGGATGAACATGGGGATCGAAATGTATACGAAGCCATATTATTTGTGGGTTTGATGCAAATTGAGATTAAACTAGGGTTGATCATAATCAGTAGTGGTTAACCCTAGCTGAAGGATTTGCTCTTATTGTTAAATTGGATAATCATGCTACGTCGGTTGTTGTTGATCGACTATTTAGATTTGGTTTATAAATATGTGTATATTTGCAAAACTATTTTGGCTTGATAATGGGTTGGCTAGGGTGATGTTATTGAAATTTTTGTGTTGGTGAACTTTTGATGTAATTATAAATCAATTTCCTATATCTTTATGTATGCATTTGAACGATGGTTTTGTGTGATTAGAGAAATGATTATATGAGTATATTCTTGAATAAGCTTAGGGGAGATAGGCTTAAAAGCATGTTGGATAAACCCATGTTGCTACTATAACACTATGATTTAAGGTTCGGGTTGACTTGCATTTGATGTATGAAAGTGTGCTTGCATCGATGCTATTTTATTCTTATTTTGTTTATGTTGAAAATCCCTGTAGTGAAGTGATAGCTACCTCAGGTACCTGTAATTCCCTACTACAGGAGTCTCCTATGACTCTTAAAAGAGTCTATGAGTCATAGTTGCCTCTCATAGGGAATAACAGTGACCTAAGGACCTTGAATATTTACCATAAGAGACCCACCTGTGGGTCATAGTGCCCACTAAGAACTGTAGTGGGGTCTCGTGGACTTAGCCTGAGCTGAATTTTGTAAACTGAAACCTTGTGCGAGACCTGTCTATGACTGGTAGTCATGGCTATGAGTCGTAACGGCGTCTCATACCTAGTTTTAGTTTTTAAAACTGTCATGCACCTGAGTACTATGAGGCCACAATACAACTCATATTCTTTACTATGAGTCGTACAATTGTCTCATACCAGCCATCTGCAAGTGATGCAGTGCTGAGTTTTCTTTATTCTTATTTTGTTTTGGTTTTATTTTATTGAATTGTTTTGGGGCTGATCATCTTTGTTTATGCTTGTTTGTAGATATTATGGCCCCCAAGGGTAGAAAACCAGCAACCAAATCCCTTAAAAGAAAGCTTATTGATGAATCTTCAAATAACAAACAACCAGAGGCACAAGTCCTCAAACTAGGGCAGCTACATGTACTGCTCAAGCGCCAGTGCAAGTAGATATTACCTCTAGTCTGATGAGGAGGGATGTCAAGACGGTTCTGAGAAAAGTTCACCACAGATGACTCTCACACATATGGAGTCGAGCTTTAGGAAAATCTCAGAGTTAGGAGATTACATAGTCTTTATCCGTTTCAGCACCACCGAATCCTCAAACACATCAGTGGGGTGTCAAAGGGATAAAAACGATATATGCAAGGGAAGTTGGTTTGTTCATTCTTTGATGAGCCCCGACTCATCGGTATAGGGTTGAGCCATGTCTGTGTAGTTGAGGAAGCCATGACATGACATGCTCTCAAGTGGTTGACTAAAAAGATGGACCAGTACTCACCAACCTTGGTTCGGGAGTTCTATGCGGCCCACGCCAAAACCATACTTAAGGATCTCGCTAAGAAGGAAAAGCCTCTCCATCATCCTAGATCACGAGAACTGTTGCTGAGAGGCTGGCGGGTGAACATATCAGAGGAGACCATCTGTCGCGTATAGTTTGGTCCTACATACAGAATGCTTGAGTCTACAGCTGAGATTGATCATCAGATTCGGAAAATTAATAGGTTGTTATTTCTATGAGTGCTGACCAGAGAGCGGAGCTCTTGAGATACGTCATTGGTCAAATAGCTAATCATCGTCAAGAGCATACGTGGGTCATGACACATTTTGAGTTGATCATGAATGTCACGATCAAAGCTTAGGGCATAAACGTGATCGGTGAATGGGAAACTCGAAGGAACACCAAACATGCCTTATAGTATATCATTACACATCCTTGGTCGCGGAAGAATTTAAAAATGACAATAAGAGACAACATAAACAAGGGTAATTGAGAATAAGAGAGCGAGAGAGAAAGAGGAAGTAATACATAAATATCATAGATGAGTCAAACTCAAGCATAATACACAACTTGTCCAACAACACCTCTAAACATAGATACTTATCAGGGGCGAGGACAAGCAATCGTGCTCAACAACATAGCAATGACAATTGGTGATCCAAATATACAAAATATAATCAAAATATGAGCATGAGAGAAGATAGATATTCTCGTTGGACATGAGGACTCACCAAATGCTAACTTGAACAATCCATCTAGCCATGAGGAGTAGAATCAATAAGGGCACCAGTTCCTACATGGTGACATCATGTAGGTAGAGAGTATGCGTTAGTATGTTTGAACGTACTAAGTATGTGGGATGCAATGCAACAAGAGATAAGCATCATAATCAAAATGCATAATTATAAGCCATGGATTCGCATAATTACAATATGGCATACATGATCAATTCTTGAAGTAAAGTATGCTTGTAAATCATAACAATTTTATAGAACATAGTACATAAGTGTGGGAAGAAACCTCAACCGACATAAAATAAGACCAACCGAGCTACAACTTGGAATGCCAATGGCAACCCCACATTGGAACAGAAGGGGAAGTTACATGCTAAGGTAAACCTCTTAATGCCTAAGTGGATCCACTAAGCCTTGTGAGAACCGAGTACTAGCCTCTAGTTCTTGGACTCGAGTACTCATCTCAAGCACTCATGTTTAGGGTACTCGACTCTTAGAGATTTGGGGACTAGACTCTAATCCCTTCACCTATGGTGGCACATAGTTCTAGGACTTAGGGACTCGCCTCTACTCCACTCAGTGCTAAGTCTAATCCTACATAATATGTAGGATAATCATACTTTATAACTTGCAATAAACATAGAAACATGGAATGAGTAGCTCTCAAAATCATTGACCTTAAATGGTGAGCCTAACTTCACTCATAACAATGAGTCATCATCTACATTACCCTTTCATTAAAACCAATATCAAAGGTTCACCAGAGGTACAATCTTAAGAAAGGATCTTAATTTGACCTACAACACCATCAACATTTTCATGATTTAAACATGTCTTTAGAAAACTCATAATCATCAGAATCACTTGAATCATAATTTAATTAATAGATCATCAAAATATAAAGAATCCCTCAAAAAGGCATTTTATCAAACACTTGGCAGGTGTGTAATGCTAGTGTAAAATCATGCAATTCAAAAGTTTTATCATGATAGGAAATCCAATGTAAAACCATCAGTAGATACTTGGTAACACTCTTAAGCAATATATGTCAAAACCCTTTATCAAATCCCATAATAGATCTTAGATTCATAGCCCAAAAGACAGTAAAACAGTCACAATTTCATAAACTCCAACATAGTTTGTAGTGATTTTCATAATAAATAAGACTCATGAATAAATCATCTTTAAATCATGCAATTTATAAAAAAAGGAAGCTTGGGCATCATTGGTGAAAGGAACCCATGAAAGAAACCCACATACCTTGACTTAGAGTTTCTTGAAGAAGATTTGAAATGAAGGTTTGAAGCTTCAATGAAATCCTTAAATCCGAATGAGTTTTGGGACTCTTGAATCTTGAGGAGGACTTGGGGCTTGACTGGGTTTCCTCGAATACCAACAAGACTTCTTGAAAACCTTGAGAATAAATAGAAAATTTGATGAAGATTAAACAGGAATTGAGAGGTTTTTGGTTAGTTTATAGGGCTCAAAGCAACTTGACAATGAGGGATTTTCGTGTATATAGGTATAGGATTATTACCCAATTGCTCTAGAGTAAAAAGAATTTTTTTTGGAATGTTTTTAACTAGTCTGTGTCAGGTCCGCATCGCGGACCCATCGCGGACTTCTACTATTTTTGCAAAGTTTCACCAAAAATTATTTTTCTTGGCACAAACAGAGTATACCTTGTAGGTGCTCATTTTCCCACCTAATTTTGCTTTCTGAACAAGAATATGAAGTCGGATTTGTGACATTTTGCACGAATTTTGAGATATTAAAAAAAACATCATAGGGTCTTTTCGAGCTATGTGAAGGGGTGTTTAAATATCCCCAATATGAGATATAAAGGAATTATGATTATGGGGGCATTCCTAGGCAAGTGTGAGGCGTTTCAATATCTCCCTCTTGGGAATGTTCATCCCGGAATGTCGAAGAGACGTACATAAGAAAAGTAATCATGAACAAATCAGCCCCAACAAGAATGCAACAACATATTAAAACACTGTTTTCAAAATCTCAATATAAGTGTTAAAAATCGTCATGAACTTGTCAACATGAACATGGATGCATGCAAATGACATAGGGGCTAATCATAAGGCTTTAAATCATATGAAGGGGTTCAACATGTTATCATAAGCTTGAATAGAATGAAAGAGGTAAGTATATCACTTTTCCATGCCCTCTCCGGCTCCTGGTGAGACACTTCCGACTTGACAATTCTTTCAAAGGGCATTGACGAACAACACCCAACTTCTTCAAACCTTCAATCCAATACCTCCACCAGGACCTCTTCCTAAGGCAACTTATCCTCCACAACACCCATAATCTTACGAATTATATAGCACTAAAGTCCTCACCACATCCCTTCGACCTAAAAGCATGAAAAACTAGACAAACCATAACCATATCCCTAGGTAATTCCAATGTTTAAGCAACCTTACCAATCCTCCTTTACACTATATAAGGACTTACAACCCTAAATATTGTCAACCTTAATCACACATGGTCCGCTTGATACCATAAGCCACCATCTCCCCCTTGGGAGACAACCTCCACTCTATCATTATTTCACCCAAAACTCCCAACACTAGTAAGGCGGAAACAAGGCCTTGCTTAAACTAGATCTCTTCAACCAAAGAAGATTTGGAACCATCAAGAATACTACACCACCATCCTTAACTTCCTCTAACCTAACCCCAAATCTATCGAACCATTGGATCTCTCTAGTCACCTCCTACCACGATCATCAACACATGCTAGGCTACTTAGAGCAGCGACCACAACACTAACCTTACTGGGGAAAAATAATGCACACGCATATCATAATCCTTAAAGAGTTCTAACCACCTTCTTGTTATCTTCCATTCACACCTATCATATTTATCAAACAATCCCGCCATCATCTAAGACTTGCAACTCTACCCCCAAATGATTCACAAGCTCTAAATAAATCAATGCTTCACCATAAGAGGTCTCCTCCAACACATCAAGGTAGGGTTTTAAGGCCCTATTTATGAAACCACAAACATAGCCGGTGCATAAATCAACCAAACAATTCAAACAATACTCAAATGCTCACCCCTAGTCTAGAAAGACACTTAGGATTATCACCTAACCTCATCCTCACTTAGAGACAAAACTCGAAACAACCATGCTTAGAGAAGTGAACTAACCCATTGTAGTTGACAAAATAAACCAACCATCCTTAACCATCATACTACTACCTTACGGGTTCTACACTCATTGGAAACATGCTACGCAAGTAGCCCAAACTACCCCAAGACCTCCAAAACATCAAGCTAAGTTCAACTAAAAATCACAAGACAAGACCCTATGCAATAAGAACATGAATAACTCCTAAACCCTTCTAGAAATGATAGGCTCACATAATCATACCCTATTAGCAACAAAAGGAACAATGAAAGGAAAAGTAACTTCCAAAACCATCAAAGCATGCATAACAAAATCTAGAAAAGCCTTTGACATACAAGTAGCAACATCGGGCGCCTCATCCCTTTCTTGCCTTCCTTAAAGAGCATAGAACTGATTATGTAATGAAGCACCCCCTTTGGCCGCCTTGAGCCTCTTGAGGACCACCATCTCTACCCTCGGGATGAGCATGAGGACAATCACTAACTTTGTGACCAAATCCACCATAACCAAAGCAAGCATTAGATTTCTTCAAACACGGGCCACCATGGCCTTTCCCATACTTCCAGTATCTAGGCTTTGTCACCCCCTCAATACCTCCTTGGAATCTTTAATTTGGCACCCTATCATTGGAAAACCTCTCATTGGAAGCATTGGGTGACTCTTGGCCTTGGAAATTGTGGCCTTGAGAAAACCGGACTTACCATCAAAATGGGCCCTCTTGGCCTCTCAAACCCTCTTCCTTAACTTTTCCCCTTCCAATTGCATGGAGTATATCATCAAGTAGGAAAAATCCATATGTCTAATCAACATAGAGGACTGGCACTCCTCATTCACCAAATTAGACACGCCCATCATGAACTTGTTCATTCTAGACCTTGGGTCGGCATCTAATTGTGGAGCATATTTAGAGAGTATGTTGAACTTGAGGGCATACTCCCTCACACTCATAGATCCGTATCTTAAGTTCATAAAGGTCATCATCTTGGCCTCCCTAAGATCAAGAGGGAAGAATCGATTAAGAAAGACCACCTTGAACTCCTCCTATGAAACCATATTGTCAACCCCCTTCTCTTCCTTCCATTGTGAAACCATATTTGTGCCAGCCTCTTGAGTTGGTAAGCCGCCAACTCCGTCTTCTCTTCCGAGCTCACCCCTATAATAGATAGCATTTTGTATACTTCATCAACGAGCACTTGAGGTTCCTCATCCACCTTTGAGCTATAGAACTCCGGTGGGTTCATCCTCATGAAGTCTCTCACTCGAGATGCCAGGATAAGAGCATGAGAAGCTTAGGCCACTTGATTGGATTAATAAGCCACAACTTGGGCATGCAAAGTGAGAGTATCCTAAAACCCTCCATTAGCTGATTGCCTCCTGGGTGTACGAGCTATTCTTCCCCTTGCATTAGGCATGATCTAGCATGTCAAAGAACAATCATTAGGGGGGGACATAACCTTTCTTTAACTCTATCGTATGAGTTAGAACATGAAGAAGGGAAACATTTCCTAAAACGCCTCATAGTCTCCTATTAATAGTTGTGGTGTGTTGGACTCTGAGGATCTAACAACTTCATGCTCTGATACCATCTTTGTCACTACCCAAGCCTAGGGATTAGACGTGACTGGAGAATGGGGAACCCGAAGGAACCCTAAACAATCCTCATATCATATCTATCCTTGGACGCAGAAGCATTTAAAAATGACAATAAGATACAATATAAACAAGGGAAATTGGGACTAAGGGAGTGAGAGACAAAGAGGAAGTAAAACTTAAATATCATAGATGCGTAAAGCTCAAGCATAATACAAAAATTGTCCAACAACACCTCTAAACATAGATACTTAGCGAGGGCCAAGCCAAGAAACTGGACTCACCCTCATAGTAATGTCAATAGGCAATCCAAATATAAAAGATATAATTGAAACATAAGCATGAGAGAGGATAGATATTGTCCCCAGACATAATGACTCACCAAATGATAACTTGAATAATTCATCTAGCCACGAGGAGGAGAATCAATATGGGCACCGATTCCTACATGGTGACATCATATAGGCATAAAGTATGCATTAGTGTGTTTGAATGTACTAAGTATGTGCAATTCAATACAACAAGAGATAGGCATCATAATCAAAATGCATAATTGTAAGCAATACATTTGCATAATAACAATATGGCGTGCATGATCAATGCTTGTAAAATAAGACCAAGCAAGATACAACTTGGAATCCTGATGTCAACCCCACATCGGAAGAAAAGGGGAGGTTACTTTACAAGGTAAACCTCCTAATGCCAAAGTGGATCCACTAAGGCTTGTGTGAATCGGGTACACGCCTCTAGTTCTTGGACTCGGGTACTCACCACAAGCCCAGACACAGGTACTCACCTCAAGCCCTCATATTTATGGTACTCATCCCTTAGAGATTTAGGGACTAGTCTTTAATCCCTTCACCTATAGTGGCACATAGTTCTAGGACTTAGGGACTCACTCTAGTCCACTCGCTGCTATGTCTAATCCCACTGAATATATAAGATAATTATAATTTAATAACTTGCAATAAAAATAGATACATGGCATGAGTAGCTCTCCACATCATTGACTCAAATGGTGAGCCTAACTCCAATCATAAAAATGGGTCATGATCAACATTACCCTTTCGTTAACACTAATATCAAAGCCTCACAAGAGATATAATCTTAAGAAAGGGGCTTAATCTGACCCTATAACATCATCAACATTTTCATGATTTAAACACATCTTTAGAAAACTCATAATAATCATAGAGTCACTAGAATATAACTCAAAAAATAGATCATCAAAACTTAAAGAATCCCTTAAAACGGCATTTTATCAAATAGTTGATGTATGTGTAATGCTAGTGTAGAACTATACAATTCAAGAATTTTATCATGATAGAAAATCCTACGTAAAACCATCAATAGATAGTTGGAAACACTCTCAAGAAATATACATCAAAATCCTTTATCAAGTCCCACAATAGATCTTAAATTCATAGCCCAAGACATAGTAAAACAGTCACAATTTCATACACCCTAACACAGTGTGCAGTGATTTTCATAATAAATTAGAATAATGTGTAAATCATCTTTAAATCATGCAATTTTTAAGAAAAAGAAGCTTGGGCATCATGGTTGAAAGGAACCCATGAAAGAAACCCACATACCTTGATTTTTGAGAGTTTCTTGAAGAAGATTTGAAATGGAGGCTTGAAGCTTGAATGAAATCCTTAGATCCGAATGAATTTTGGGAATCTTGAATATTGAGGAAGACTTGGGGCTTGACTTTGTTTCCTTGAATTCCAACAAGACTTCTTGAAAACCTTGGAAATGGATAGAGAATTTGATGAAGATTAGAGTGGAATTGAGTGGTTTTTGGTTTGTTTTTAGGGCTAAAAATGGCTAGGAAATGAGAGATTGTTTGGTATAGAGGTATAGGGTTATTACACAATTGCTATGGAGTAAAAAGAACAATTTATGGAAATTTTTTAACTAGTCTGCATTAGGTCAGCATCGCGGACCCATAGTGGACAGCTACCGTTTTTGTGAAGTTTCACCAAAAATTATTTTTCTTGGCACATATAATGTCTACCTTATAGGTACTCATTTTTTCACTCAATATTTCCCTCTGAACAAGAATATAAAGTTGAATTTACGAAATTCTGCATGAATTTTGAGATATTTAAAAAGATACATCATAGGGTTTTCCTGTACTACGTAGAGGGGTGTTTTAATATCCACGATTTGAGATATAATGGAATTACGATTATGGTGGAGTTCCTAGGCATGTGTGGGGCATTTTAGTGAAGTCTTGCCTCTCTTTTCCCTCTAAGTGTTGGGGGGCTATTATCAAGTCTCGTATCCGACCCACGTTTACGGATAATGTCATTACAGTTGAGTGAGTTGTTTTGTTGGCCAGCATCCTAGATGGCTACGAGATTAATTGGGCTCGACTCAAAGCTGAGCAAATACATGAGTCTTCCCTCACGAAGTCCACGTGTTTACCCTTTCCTGTTCTTATACATCGGCTATGCATTGACGCTAAGGTGGAGATACTACTTTAGCTAGATCCACTAGTGACAGCCCTTTGTACGACGGATCCCAGCATGATTGAAATGACCCCAAAAAGTGCCCAAAAATGTGCTTCAGAAGTGCCCATAATTGTAGTTTCCGTATATCTTAAAATCTGTGCATAATATCAAAAATATGACTTTATTTTTTTGTTCAGGAGATAAAATTGAGTGGGAAGTGGATCTAACCCTGATTTTTTATCTACTATAGAAAAAAATTGATTTTTTCCAAGTTTACGCAAAATAATGGGGGTGGACGATGGTACCGCAACACGAACCCATCGCAGAACTATGTAATTTACTGCCAGTTTTCTAATCTCAGTCCAAGGCTTTGGGGTCTTGGTCCTATGCCTTCCTATGGATAAAAATTCCTATACTTAGCCATATTTCACCTTCATATCATACAAGATATTCCCCAATACTCTTTCAAACACTTAGACGAATATTTCATTCAAAATTCAAGTGCCAAATCTCGTTCTAGATCTAAGGATATTACCTAAGCTTCAAGTCTCCATTCAAATCTTCTTCAAGGAAATATCCAAAGTTAAGGTATGTGGGTTTCAAGCATTGGGTCCTTTCACCCATGGTGCCCAACCTTCCTTTTCATATAAAATGCATGTTTTTTAGTTGATTTACTTATGAGTATTACTTATTACGGATTATGACTATAAACTACATTGGAGTTTTATGAAATATTGTTCAACTATGCATATTTTGAGTTATAAATCTGTGATCTATTGTGAGATTTGATGAAAGGTTTTGATGTATATTATTAGAGGATGTTACCAAGTGTTGGTGGGTGGATTTACATTGGTTTTTCTTACATGTTTTTGCTCTTGAATTGCATGATTTTGTAATAGGACTACACACCCACCGAGTGTTTGATAAAATGCCTTTTTAATGATTCTTAAATTTTTGATGATCTATTGGATGACTTATGAGTCAAGTGACTTTATTATGACTTTGGCTATCAAACTAGGACAAGAGGAGGTTGTACTAGGACTAATAGGCAAGAGTTAGTAATGCACACTATGAAGATGGGCCAAGTCACATCGTGAAATTCACCTCTCACCTTTGACCGAAGGGCAACATGAACTTAACTTACCGTACTGTATGCTACACACTTGAAAAGAATTAGGCTATCTAGTGATACCTAATAGGGAACACAATACCTTAGTTTCACTCCATATTGCTTTCGCTCTTTAGTTACTTTGTTTTTCCATTGATAACTGAAACCCTTGCCACTATGGGGGAGCAAGTCGATTAACTACTTAGATTGCAGCCATTGAATTCTCTTGAGTCTATATATTCCCTTGGGTTTGACCCTAACCTTGGTTAGGTTCTATTTATTGACAATGACTGTTTTATCCTTTAAAAGGAGGTGTAACTTGGGCCACATCAATATACAGGAAGGACGTCCTAGTATAAGACGGGGTCGGCAGGCCGTACTACTTTTGAGGAGTTGAGGATCTCAACTTTCGGATTTGACAATGCTCCTACGCTCTAAGACACCATGACCCGGTACCACTTAGATTATCTAGAAGCTTTGGAAGAGAAGTACTCCCAACATTGGTTCTAGAGTTCTATGCATCGTATACTACTACCATCATCGAGGAGACCCAAAAGAAGGGGAAACCCCTTTCACAACCTTGACTTACACAGATGATAGTGTATAGAGTCTTCATCGACATATAAGTGTCCACCACCCAAAGATTTGTGTTTTTTCCCAAATACTAGGCCTCTATGACTACATCGGAGTATGGCTATAGGTTAAGGTAGATAGGGACCGAGGTCTAATGAGAGATGCAACCTGAAAGGCTTTTCTGATATGATAGTTTGTTGATCACATTGTTGAGCAGGTCTAGGACCCTTACCAGACTGCACAATTTTTGTTTCCAGCTTTATTTTTGGTTATGATATATATTTTTCTTGTTGTATAAAAACGGAGATACACGAGCGTGCTCTGAAGTGGTCCACATCGATTTTGTTCCCATGTTCGATTCATAAATTATGTATAGAGGTGAGGGTGGAGATCCTTCCTAATATAGACATGATTATCAAGGTTCAGTAGAGTCAAGATGCCAGCTGATCAAGGATGATGAGAATTCTATGGCTATTTAGTGAGCATCGCATCCACCTATCTGACTACTAAAGAGGTTTGTCAAGCCACCACAGTCTGAGCCTACTTCCTCCAGTCTTGCTACTACAGAGACCGAGAGGCCTTGACATACTAATACTAGGGATGAAATGGGGCCTACTACCACTTCTTCCATTATACTAGAGGTCGTACCTATATCCTCCCACTATAGGCATAGTATAGGTGTCTGCGGAGTCTATTAGAACTCTGGTACAGTGACAGGTTCATAGTTAGTCCCAGTTGACTCAGTTGTTGTAGCAGATATGGCCTTAGGTTCGAAATGCCATAGCATAGTTTGAGAAGTGGACATGTGCATTTTATGGCCACCATTGAGGAGCGACTTGCATTATTTCATGTTTGTGTAGGTGTATTCAAGAAAGAGTAGAGCAGAGCCTTGGATTGACCAAAACTCCTGATATGACAACCATCGATGCAGAGATCCAATAGCTCCACACTAATATGAGGGCAACATGATCTACACCTTTGGTGATTCCCATTATTGTTGATACTTTTGAGGTGCTGGATTTATTTGCTGATGAGCGTCCAGTTCACACTTCTGGAAAGAGGCTTTGTCTTGATTTTGATGATCCTAATACTACTAAATGAAAGGTAGAAAGGCTGGAGATTGAGCACATGGAGGCTGCCAGATGAGCCTTGATTGAAGATGAGTTGGAGTGGTAGGACTTGAGAAGGAGTTGGTGAGGGGTGTTGGACTATCCGGACATGCCGCCACGACTGAAAAGACTGCCCAACATGCTAAGGGGGTGATGAGACACAAAAAAACACCAACGCTTAGGCACCTAAGTATGTGTCATTTTGACTCTGATATGATTTGGTTTATTTTGATGTATTGAGGACAATGTAAATATTTTTTGACTAGTTAGGCTTCAGAGAAGTCTGAGTAACAAGGCCTATACCTATCCCAATTTATTAGTCCGTGAGGTTTTCTTGCCTAGATTCTTTCCCTAAGGCCATTTATATTTTGTTAAACCAGCGTACTTAGGATGTGTAAGTAGTACTAGTAGCATATTGTACTAGTATCTATCGCAGATGTTAGTTTTGTTGAAAACTGATATCATTCATTTTTGTAATTAATGATGTGTTGTTCGATAGTTACGATAACAACAATATGGAATCAGTGATTAACAGTATTTGTTCTGACAAGTTTAGACGCAATTTTGATAGAAGATGTGATCTGAGAGTCTGTGTTGACAGTGTATTCAGTGCCATGTGTGTATGAGCATTATTACATAATTCCTCTATTGTGAATCAATTTAGAGCTTGCCCTATTACTCTGACTGAGACTGTACGTTAGTTGGTTAAGAAATGATCGTAGGCTATTGTTCGTATTAGTACATTTAGCCTAAAATCATTCAACCAAATGCTTTATGTGTACCTTGTTCCTAATGTTTGAGCCTTAAAAATACCCTTTTCTTTATAGATATTTGAGTAGTCAAACCTTTTTATCTATGTAATCCTGAAGTTGGCACTGGTCCCTCCTTAAATATTGTGCACCTCGGCTCAGTCTAAAAGCCTAAGTTGAGGATAGCTACCAAAAGTGGCCCTAGTTTATAGGTTGGATATTGTTCACCTCAACTCAGGCTAAAAGCATAAATTGAGGGTAGCCGCTATAAAGAAATCACACCAACAGGGAAGGAAGAATAGTGATGCTATAAAAAGGGGGGAATATGAAGTGGGTGCGAGAAATAAAAATAGATACCTAAATTGTGAGCTAAAAAGAAAAAGAATTGAGAAAAATAAAAGGCAATGGGCTCAAAAATCATAATAAAGCACTTGAAAGTGGTTGAAATAGGAAAAAGGGATCTATGAATTAAAAATATCAATATTGGTAGCATAAAAGTGCAAATTAGTGCAGAGTCAAGGAGGGTGATTAGTCACTATGTTCCAAACATATCTTACCAAAGGCCCTCGAGCCTACATTACAAGCTAAGAAAGTCCTATAGTGATCCTAAGTCAACAACTTGAATGTCATGGTCATGAGTATAGGGGAAAGCCTATGGTATTATACACAATATTTGAATATCTATTTTGAGCGCGACTATTTTGTCAGTCCCTAGTATTGAATTTAAATATACTATTCTGAGTGAGATATGAGACTTTTTCTTTAGTAAGGGCACTTGAATTACATGCTTGATGTTAGGTTGTTTGTGATTGCTTCGTTGCTATGTTGCCTTGCTTGTCATAGTTGTGCTGTCAGACATTGGTCCTTGTGAGTTTGTTTAATAACTGTCTTGTAGATGTAGTAATGAATTTGAATGGGTATTTGTGATTGATTGAGCGATGATGTATGCCATGACATTGAGGTCTTTGTGTCACTGGATTGCTTATGTAGATTGAGTCTTCTGCTTCAGGACAAGCAACAATTTTAAGTTGAGGGTGTTAATGTACCACCAAAGTACAATACTTTTTATGCTTTAAACTTAGAATTTTGTGTATTCTCAAAGCGATGTTAGTAAGTTTGATGTCTTTTTGTGTTGATTTTGCAGTTTTCAGAAGTCATGATATTTTTGGTCTAAGTTGTGAAGATTGTAAAATTTTAAGGTTTCACGAGGCCTTCGATGGACCGTGGTTTACTCCACGAGTTGTAGCTGGGTTTCATGGGTCAATTGAGTGAAGACTAATTTTCAAAAGTTGAGGATACGTGTTACCAAACGAGTCGTAGACATTTGACGGCCCAGATACTGTTTTGTTTTGAAGATAAGAAAATATGCATAACTGTTGAACTGTTACAAGATAAAGGCTCCCATGAGTTGTTACTCAAGCGATCGATTGTACACTATTTCTTGCCTTAAGGATTAGAGATTTTAAAGAATTAATAAAGGGAAACCAGACGAAACCTCTTACTTGCCATAAGTTTGAAGATACTCCGTAGGAAAGGTTCATATGTTCAGGATAGATTTAAGGCATTGCAGTCTATGAAGGCCAATCATGGACCATGATTTCATCTATGGCCCGTAAGTATGTTCATCTGAGTTCTCTATTCTAGTTTTCTTATTTTGCTTAGTGATGTCACCTAAGTTGCACCACCTTTTTGGATGCTAAAGTGGTTGTTATTAAAATATAATCTAGCCGAGGTTATGGTCAATCCCACAAGGAATAGGGTAGACTTAGAAGAATTTCAAGCAATTAGGGTGGATTAACCTACTTATCTCCCCAAAAGCAAGGAATTTATAAAAATCTATAGAAAGTAATACGAAACTAAAACAAGTGTAAGATTGGTATGAAGAGTAACTTGTCATGACCTAAGCCTAGGGCCTAGATATGATACGGTGAATGTGAAACCCAAAAGAACCCCAAAAAATCCTCTTAACTTATCATTACATATCATTGGTCACAGAAGCATATAAAAGACATAAAGAGTAAGAATAAGGGCAAAGGGACTTAGGTGAGAGCTGCATAACATCATAATCAAGAGACAAAGTGTCAAAGCTCATATTATAGATACATAACACATAAAACAAGCACCTCTAATAGTTAGATAAGAGCGGGGGCCAAGACAAAGCAACCGAGCTCACCATCATAGTCAAAGTAGAACATAAAGAAGAGTGTCAATATATAATAAGAACAACATAGACTAAGGTTTTCGATGTGGAGGACTCATCAACTAGCTTTAGTAGTACCTAACTAGCCATGTGGTGGAGGAGGATGATCAACTTGGGTACCGGTTCCTAATGGTGATATCATGTAGGCAAGAGTATGCGTTAGTATGTTTGAATGTACTATATATGTAGAATGCAATGCAACAAGAGATAGTCATCATGGTCAAAATGCATAACAATAGGAAATAGACATCATATAAGAATATGGAATGAATGACTAATGCTGAAGTAAAACATGTTTAAGTAACTCATGCTCATATAGGAAAGTACAAACCCCTTAGTTAGTCGATGATGGTCTCCCCCCTTCACCCTGGTGGTGTGGTTCAAATCCCTCACATGGTTTATTATAATTTCACCTTATCATCCTAGTGGAAAAGTACAAATCTCTCACATGGTTGATGAGTACAAACCCCCACCTCAGTTATCAAGGTACAAACCCCCCCGACAAGGTTATCCAGGCTCTTAGTCCCTCCAGATCGGGCATTGTCTAATGCAACATTTTATATAAATTATATCATATACATAAGCTTATTTCATTATCATAACATCAATCATATCATATCTCATACTTTGGATCTTTAATTCCTCAAGAAACCACATCCAGACATTTTATCAAACACTTATAGGGTGTGTAATGATAATATAAAACCATGAAATATAGAAATGAAATCATGCAAGAAAATCTATTTTAAAACCATCAATCAACACATTGCAACACTCTTAAGCAACATACATCAAAACCCCTCATCAAATCTTACAATAGATCCAAGATTTATGGCTTAAAACATAGCAAAACAGTCCCAACTTTACACACCTTTAATATAGTTCATAGACATGTTCATACTAGTAAACCCAATTGTAAAATCATCTTTAAATCATACAAATTGAGTAAAAAGAAGATTAGGGAAGATTAGGGCACCATAGGTGGGAGGACCCAATGGCTAAAACCTACATACCTTAGTTTTAAGGAAGCTATTGATGATGATTGAAAATGCAGGCTTGAAGCTTAAAGGAAATCCTTAATTTCGGATGAGTGTTTTAAGACATAATGAATTTGGGAGTGAAAAATATGGATAAGTATTTGAGAGGATATTGGGGAATCTTTAGGATGATATGAGGGTGAAATATGGCTAAGTGTAGTTAAAACACGTTTAGGAACACTTAGGCCCAAGATCCAAAAGACTTGGACCGAGATAAAAACCACTGGCAACAAAATACACAAGTCTGCATCTGGTGCAGACCTGTCATGGAGGCAAAATTAATATATGTCATGACAGTTGAATGTCGCTGGATTGTCGCAGATCGATTCTTGATAAGAAAAATTATGAAAAATGAATTTGCTAATCGTTTCTCCTAAATTGTGGTTACATCCTTTTCCCCCTAATTTTCACCCCTTGAACAAGAATATGAAGACAGATTTTTGATATCGCTTGTGGATTTTAAGATATATAGAATTTAAAATTTCGGGCATTCCAAGGCACATTTTGGGGTCATTTCAATGTCTCCCCCTCGAGAATATTCGTCCCCAAATATAAAGGAAACGTACATGACATGAGTGATCATAAAGAACTTAGCCCCAACAAGAATGCAACATTAAATTTAAATCACCATTTTCTAAATCTCAACATAATTGTAAAATCATCATAAACTATCCAACTAAAACGTGAATGCATATGAATGACATAGGGGTTGAAATACAAGACGTGAAATAACATAGGGGACTTAGAATCAGTACCTCAGGCTTGAGAGGAGTGAAAAAGATAAGGATACCACTTTTGCATGTCCGTTTCGGCCTCCCATGTAGCACTTTCGACTTGTTGGTTCTTTCAAAGGACCTTAACAAATGTCACCTCCTTGTTTCTTACTCTTTTCACTTGCCGATCAAAAATCTAAACCAGAATCTCATCATAAGTCAAGGTGTCCTCAACAATACCACAACATCAAGAGCAACAATATCATTAGGATCACCAATGTAACAACCCTAAAAAGTGCCCCAAAACGTGCCTCGGAATGCCCTGAATTTTAATTTTGGTATATCCTAAAATTTGTTCACTATTTTGAAAATTCAACTTCATATTTGTGATCAGGGGGTCAAAATTAGGTGAAAAAGAGTCTAACCCCGATTAAGAGCGAAAGATTGGCAATTATAAAGTTTTAAGTGACGAATTCCAGTGAGATTTATGCGTTCCCTCCGCAATGCACCAAGGGAGCAGTTTAGTGTAATTCCTTCTCCGCATCCTCTCCGCGACGTGAAGAGGTGTATTTTTTTTGTCAATGTTTTCCTGTGTGGCCAAAAATATTCTAAGTGTTGGGCCTAAGTTTCCCAAACGTGTTTATATCTATACTTAGCCAAATTTCACCTGTATATCATCCTAAACATTTTCGTAATACTCCCTAAAACACTTAGCCATATTTTCACTTCAAAATTGAAGACGCAAAACCCTCATCTGGAACTAAGGATTTTCTTCAAGCTTTAAGTCTCCATGTTCAATCTTCACCAAAAGCTTCTTCAAAGCTAAGGTATGTGGTATTTAACCATTGGGTCCTCTCAGCCATGGTGCCTAAGCCTCCTTTTTACTAATATTGTATGATTTAAAGTTGATTTTATATATGGGTCTTTAATATTGAGAAATGTACTGCACTGTGATTTTAGTTCATGAAAGTATGGTTATTTTAGCATGGTTTGAGCTCTAAATCTTGGATCTAATGTTGGATTTGATGAGGGGTTTTGATGTGAATTTCTTAGGGGTGTTGCAAGTTGTTGATTGATGATTTTATAATAGATTTTCTTTCATGATTTTATCTCTAAATTTCATGGTCTTTTACCCCCATTTCACACCCTCAAAGTGTTTGATAAAATGTTCGGATGTGGTTTCTTGAGGAATTAAAGGTCCAAAGCATGAGATATGATATGAATGATGTTATGATGATGAAATGAGCTTATGTATACTATTATTCCTATATGAAGTATTGCACTAGAGCATATGATAAATCCTATATAAATTGTTGCATTAGATCATACTCGATCTGGGGGGACAAGAGCTCGGGTAACCATGTTAAGGGCTTATACTTATCAAGTATGCGAGGGGTTTATACTTCATCACCATTTTGATAAGGTATGACTATCATCAACCATGCAAGGGGTTTGTACTTCGTCACCACGTTGATAAGGTTTTATTATCACAACCATGTGAGGGGTTTATACCACACAACTACCAAGGTATTTATACTTGAATAGCTAGATTAGTCTCTTCTACACATATGATATCCGATATGAGCATGAGATACTTAAGCATGTTTTACTTACGCATAGGACATACATGTCATATTGCTATACTATGTCTATTGTTTACTGTATACATTTTGAGTATGATGTCTATATATTGTTGCATTGCATCCCACATACTTAGTACATTCAAATGTACTTATGTATACTCTTGCCTAAATAATACCACCATGTAGGAGCCGGCGTTCAAGTTGATCATCCTCCTCCTCCACGTGGTTAGATAGATTCTACTCAAAGCTAGATGGTGAGTCCTCTACTTCGAGGAATTTAGTCTATGTTGCTATTATCTATGTGTTGAGACACTTTAGTATGTTGTATTTTGACTATGAGGGGGAGCCCGATTACTTGATCTTATCCTCCGCCCAATCTATATATTTAGAGGTACTTGTTGGACAAGTTATGTATCTATGGTATGAGCTTTGACTCCTTGTCTCTTGATGATGTTGATTTGCAAGCTATCCTTTAGACACTTCTCCCCTTAATATCATTTTATGTTTTTTTCATACTTCTGCGACTAATGGTGTGTAATGATAAGTTGAGAGGCATGATTAGGGTTCCTTCGGGTTCCCAATTCGTCGTGTCATGTCTAAGTCCTAGGCTTGGGTCATGACAAATTTGGTATTAGAGACTAGGTTGATAGATCCTTAGATTCCAACGCACTGCATCGATTAGAGTCCTTTTCATGGTTGTGAAGCGCATCATGACTATGAATAGGAGGCTATGAGGGGTTCTATGAAATGTTTCCCTTCTTCATGTTCTATGTCATGCTATAGAGTTGTAGTGAGTTTTTCCTCCCTACCAATTATTCTTTGCTATTCTAGATCATGCCAAACACTAGAGGAAGATGGGCCCAAACTCCCGAGGAGCACGCTAACAATGGTGAACTCCAAGATGCTCTTACTATGCTTGCCTAAGTGGTGGCCAACGAAGTCCAACAATGGGATGAAACCCCTCATGCTAATACCTCGGGAGCTTGGGTAAGAGACTTTAAGAGGATGAATCCTCTAGTTTTCCATGGTCAAAGGTGGATGAAGACCCACAATAGTTCATTAATGAGGTCTACAAAATCTTAAACATCATGGGCATTGGGTAAAATGAAAAGGCAGAGTTGGCAGCATACCAACTCATGGGATAGCCCAAACTTTGTATGAGCAATGGAAGGGTGAGAAGTGTAATGGCTATATGGTGCTTTGGGAAGAATTCAAATTGGCCTTTCTTAATCTGTTTTTCCCTCTTAAGCTTAAGGATGCAAAGTTGGTAGAGTTTATGAACTTGAAACAAGGTGCTTTGAATTTGAGGGAGTATGACCTCTAATTTAATCAACTTTCAAAGTATGCTCCTCATTTGGTGTCCGATCCTAGGTCAAGGATGAATAAGTTTGTTATGGGGGTCACCGACTTGGTAAGTAAAGAATGTCGGTGCACTATACTTATTGGCGACATAGACTTGTCTCGGTTGATAACATATGCCGAGCAAAGGGTAGAAGAAAATTTGAGGAAAAGAAGGGGTCATGAGGCCAAGAGGGCCCATTTTGAGGGTAAATTCCAAAAAGGTGCTAAGTTTCATCAAGGCCAAAGGCCTGCTCATGCTACTAATAGGGGGTTTGCCAATGACCTCCCTAGGCTTCAAGGTGTAGGTGGAATGGCTCCTAATGATGTGTTCCCTAAATGTGGAAGAATCCATTGGGGCCTATGTTTGAGGGATTCTGATGTATGCTATGAATATGGGGAGCTTGTTCACAAGAAGGTAGATTGTCCAAGAAACCGTGGAAAGGCCCAAGGTAATAACAGGATTCTATTTGGAAGTGGTGGTCCTCAAGGTGGTTCCCCAAGTAACAATTGGTTTTACGCTCTACATGGAAGGAAAGGGATTGGTGAGGCCC
Source organism: Solanum ossicruentum (assembly GCA_025774065.1). Taxonomy (NCBI): domain Eukaryota; kingdom Viridiplantae; phylum Streptophyta; class Magnoliopsida; order Solanales; family Solanaceae; genus Solanum; species Solanum ossicruentum. The sequence goes on along the minus strand of JAOTQR010133534.1, from coordinate 13,948 downwards.
CTGATGTTGTTACTAGTATATTAAAAAATCTTTGACTGTGATGTGTATGCTTTGATTGATCTGGATGCCACCCTTTCCTTTGTTACTCCTCTTGTTGCTAAGAAGTTTCATGTTCTTCCCAAGTTGTTGCATGAGTCATGTGAAGTGTCTACTCCTATTAATGCCTTTATTGTTGCTAGGAAAGTTTATAGAAGTTATCATATTTGCATTTTGAATAAGTTGTTACCTTGTGATCTTGTTGAATTAGACATGGCAGACTTTGATGTCATTCTTGGGATGGACTGATTGCATGCATATTATACTTCCATTGATTGTAGAACCTGTAGGGTCAAGCTTCAATTTCCAAATGAACCTGTCCTTGAGTGGGAAAGTCAAGATGTTGTGGTCAAGGGTAGATTTATTTCATGCATTGAAGCCCATAAGTTGATTTCTAGAGGGTGTTTGTATCATCTTTTGAGGGTTAAAGATGTGAAGTCCAAGGTCACTTCCATTAAGTCGATCCACGTTATAAACGAGTTTGTTGATGTCTTCCCAAATGACCTTCCAGTGTCCATCCCCAAAGAGAGATAGACTTTGGAATAGATCTTCTTCCCGATACTCAACCTATCTCCATTCTCCCTTACTGTATGCCCCCGATGGAGTTGAAGGAGTTAAAAGAGCAATTAAAAGATTTTTGGAAAAGAGATTTATTGGACCTAGTCAATCACCTTGGACTGCTAATGTGTTGTTTATGAAAAAGAAGGATGGGTCACTTGGAATGTGCATTGATTACTGAAAACTCAAAATGGTCACTGTAAACAATAGATATCCTCTTCCAAGGATTGATGACTTATTTGACCAATTACAAGGGCTAGCTTTTTCTCTAAGATTGATCTTTGGTCCGGGTATCCTCAAGTGAGGGTGAGGCAATGTGATATTCCCAAGATGGACTTCCGAACTAGATATGGGCATTATGAATTTGTGGTGATGTCCTTTCGGCTGATTAATGCACTGACCATCTTCATGGAGAAAATGAATAGGGTCTTCAAACCGTACCTTGATTCCTTTGTTGTGGTCTTCATTGATGATATGTTGATCTATTCGCATAGTAGGGAGGAGCATATGGGTCATTTGAGGGTTGTGTTGCAAAAATTGAGGGAGGAGAGATTTTATGCTAAATATGACAAGTGTGAGTTTTGGTTGAAAGAGGTTGCATTCTTGGGTCATGTGGTGTCAGGGGATGGCAATAAAGTGGATCTTAAGAAGATCGATGTGATTAGGAATTGTCCTAGACGATTGATCCCGTCGGATATTAGGAGTTTCTTGGGCCTTGCAGATTACTAGATAAGGTCTATGAATGGGTTGTCCTTCATAGCTTCCCTTATGACAAAATTGACTCAAAAGAGGGTTAAGTTCGAGTGGACCGATGAATGTGAGAAAAGCTTCCAAACATTGAAAGATAGACTTGTGTACTTTCCTATATTATCACTACCAGATGGGCTTAAGGGTTTTGTTGTATATTGTGATGCATCTAGAGTTGGTTTAGGTTGTGTGCTAATGCAAAATGATAAGGTCATAGTCTATGCTTCTAGGCAACTTAAAGTGCATGAAAGAAATTATGCCCATGATCCAGAATTAGCTGTCGTGATGTTTGCATTAAAGATTTGGTGTCATTATTTGTATGGGGTGCATGTTGGTGTCTTCACCGATCATAAGATCCTTCAATATGTACTAAGACAAGAAGATCTCAACTTGAGGCAAAGAAGGTGCTAGAACTTCTCAAAGATTATGATATGATTGTGCATTACCATCCGGGTAAGGCAAATGTTGTGGTCAATGCTTTGAGTCGGGTGTCTATGGGTAGCCTAGCTCATGTGGATGGTGGTGAGATGGAGATAGCTAGGGAGGTACATAGATTAGCTAGATTGGGGGTTAGGTTGAAAGATATGGGTAATGGTGTTGTCATAATAGTTCTAAATCTTCCTTGGTTGAAGAGGTGATAGCAAAACAAGATCTAGACTCCTCCTTGTTTGAATTGAAGGCCTTGGTGAAAGAGGGAAAAATAGAGGTTTTTTCCCAAGGGGAAGATGGGACCCATAGATACTAGGGTAGGTTGTGTGTGCCATGTGCTGATGGTTTGAGGGAGAGAATTCTTGATGAGGCCCATAACTCTTCTTAATCTATCCACCCCTGCTCCACCAAAATGTATAGAGACTTGAAAGATATATATTGGTGGGGAGGCATAAAGAAGGACATTGATAATTTTCTTTCCAGTTGCCATAGTTGTCAACAAGTCAAAGCCGAGCATCAAAGACCGGGTGGCCTATCCCAAGACATAGAGATTCCTACTTGGAAGTGGGAGGTGATTAATATGGACTTTGTGGTTGGGTTGCCCAAGACTAGAAAAGCTTTTTATTCCATACGGGTGGTGGTTGATAGGATGACGAAATCAACTCACTTTCTACTTCTTTTCAGTCAATTTTGTCACAGGGGAAGCAATGGAGGAGAATCCATTCACAAACATTCTATAGTAACCCGCTAGGCCCAAGAACCTCCTAATATCCAACGGTGTCAATGGTCTAGGCATATTTCTAATCACGTTGGTTTTCTTAGGATACCACTTAATACCATCCCCCGACACCAAATGACCCAAGAATGTGACCACCTTCAACCAAAATTCACACTTGTCATATTTGGCATACAATTTCTCCTCCCTCAATCTTTGCAACACAACCCTCAAATGCCACATATGTTCCTCTCTACTATGTGAATAGATCAAAATATCATCAATGAAGACCACGACTAAGGAGTCAAGGTAAGGTCTGAAGACCCTATTCATTAGGCCCATGAAGATGATCAATGCATTGGTCAACCCAAAAGACATCACAATAAACTCGTAATTGCCATATCTAGTTTGGGAGGTGATCTTGGGAATATCAGACTCCCTCACCCTCACTTGATGATATCCAGACCGAAGATCAATCTTAGAGAAAAAGCTAGCCCCTTGTAATTGATCAAACAAATCATCAATCCTTGGAAGAGGATATATATTATTTATAGTGACCCTATTGAGTTGCCAGTAGTCAATGGACATTCTAAGATACCCATCCTTCTTATTTACAAACAATATCGGAGCACCCCAAGGTGATTGGCTAGGCCTAATAATAACCTTCTCCAACAGATCTTTCAATTGTTCCTTTAACTCCTTCCACTCCACTGGGGCCATACCGTAAGGGGGAATAGAAATAGGTTGAGTAGCGGGAAGGAGATCTATGCCAAAATTGATCTCCCTTTTTGGAAGGACATCGGGAAGGTCATTCGGGAAGAAATCAATGAACTCATTTATAAATAAAATCGACTCTATGGGAAGGCCTTTAGACTCCACATCCCTAACCCTTACAAGATGGTAAAGACACCCCTTAGATATCAACTTACATGCCTTAATGCAAAAGATGAACCTACCCTTGACCACCGCATTTTGACTTTCCCATTCAAGGATGGGTTCATTTGGAAATTTGAGTTTGACCTTACGGGTTCTACAATCAATAGAATCATATTAGGAATGCAACCAATCTACCCCAAGAATAACATCAAAATCAACCATGTCTAATTCAACAAGATCACAAGGCAATAACTTATGCAAAATGCAAATAGGACAACTTCTATAAACTGTCCTAGCAAAAATAGAGGCACCAATAGGAGTAGACATTTCATATGACTCATGCAATAACTCGGGGTCAACATTGAATTGTTTAGAAATAAAAAGGGTAACAAAAGAAAGAGTGACACCCGGATCAATCAAAGCATATACATCAAAGTCAACGATTTTCAATATACCAGTAACAATATCGGGAACCTCGCCAACCCGTTGCATCCTATGTAGACCAGAAAACCAATTGTGCCTTGGGCCACCACCTTGAGGATCACCTCTACCCAATGGAACTGCGTTTGCACCCTGGCCTTTGTCACAGTTTCTTGGTCAATCCACCTTCTTATGACCAAGTTTCCCATATACAAAGCATGCATTAGAACCTTCTAAACATTGGCCTCCATGGCTCCTTCCACATTTAGGGCACAGATCAATAGGGACCACACCACCAACACCTTGAGGCCTAGGGAAGTCATTGGGAAACCCCCTATCAGTAGCACGAGAAGACCCTTGGCCTTGGTAAAATCTAGCACCCTTTTGAAATTTACCCTCAAATCAGGCCCTATTGGCCTTATGCTCTCTTCTCTTCCTCAATTTATCCTCCTCCATTTGCTCGGAAAAGGTCATCAATTGAGATAAGTCTATTTCACTAATTAGCATAGTAGACTAGCATTCCTCAGTTACCAAGCCGGAGACCACTATCACAAACTTATTCATCCTAGATCTAGGATCGGACAATAAATGAGGAGCATAATTTAAAGTTAGTTAAAGTTGAGTCCATACTCCCTCACACTCAAGGAACCTTGTTTCAAGTTCAAAAACTCTACCAACTTAGCTTCCCTAAGTTCATGAGGGAAAAACTGATTAAGGAAAGCCAATTTGAACTCCTCCCAAAGCAACACATAAACATTTTCCTTCTCCCCCTGTAACAATCCACATTTTACATGTACTAATGCTATGTAAATAAATTATGTTATGGTTTGGTCAAATTAGTGTCAAATTCATGAAAAGTTCTTGAATCTCGCATTAATGGGCAATATATGAGTCTAAATGCTTACGAGGGTCAATGGTATATTTGTGTTGGTGTTAAATTAAGGAGATACTAGCCCTAAACTAAGTAAAATAATTGAGGTTATTATATGAATTAATAATCTAGTGGGTGAGCCACCTACTTTCATAGCTTAAAATTGATAGCTAAACAGAGATAAGGCTCGACGTCGAATTTGTTCAAGTTTTATTAAGAATAAATTCCATGTTAAGGGTGTAACTTTGGCCCATATTTTAGTATCATAAATGGACCTTATTTTCAGTCCAAGAAGAATTTAAAAATGTCCTAAGTACACCACAAACTACTTGGCCATTTGGACCCAAAACCAACTAAGAAGAAACTGGAAATTAGCAGCAAAGGTCCATCATATTTGAGACCTAATTAAGCCCAGTTTTGGAGGATAAGATGTTGTAATAATAGACTATTAATGGGTTTCATTATCAGGTCTAAAATGGAAGACAAAGTTGGCCAATTTGATATTTAAAAATGGACCAAGTACAACACAAACCTATTCCACTAGGAAATAAAGTTTTAGCTTTCTGAAAGTCACTTGTCTTCTCTCTAATCCACTTCACCAAGGTGCAAACACATTCTCTAAGGATTTTGAAGGGATCCTAGAACCTATAAGGCAAAGGGTAAGCAATTATAATTGTGTATTTAGTATGATTTCTTCATGAAAACAAGAAGTACATGATAGAATCTTTGCTGGAAATTTGCTGAAAATTCTGGACATCTTGTGTCCAGAAAGTTGCTGCACACTTGCCTTTTATTTTAGTGACTTCTATATGTTTTGTGGACTGTATTATGAAGAAAATTTGATGTTCTTAACATGGTTTAAGTTATACATATTGCTAGTATAGTTTCATCACTAAAAACAAGAAGTATATGCTATTTTGTTAAGCTGGAATCTGGACAGCATATGTCCTAATTATTATTGTGAGCGTTTCTTGTTGTTCAAGAGGATTCTCTCTTATTTGGTTGGATGATATATGATGTAATACTTCTTTCCTAACAATATAAATGTTGTTGGTCATCTCATTAAGCTGCTACACCACTTTTACAGTCCACAAAGATGAGTTGTTGTACAACGTCGTAGTTTTACTTCTAAAAGAAACTTGAGAGTTGAAAATTGTAATATGTTGTTCCATAACTTTCACCTATATTGGGACTATTTTTGGACAAGTTTAAGACTGGTTTTATGTGTAAAAATGGTGGATACAATTTTGGTAAAGATAAAATAAGTTTGGGAGTGTTGACATCGAAGTGTGGTGAAAGGATGTAACGTTATGCCGCTTGTTTGTATGTTGTGAAGAATTGTTATGTGTTTGCTGTGTGGGCTGTTTTTGGACTGTTAAGGGTCTTAAAATAAGATATAGATGACATGTACATAAGAAGGATTATTAGGAAATACGTTTATAAGTGAAAAGGTTGAAGAAATGTCTTTGCGTCATTAGTTGAAAGCTTGTTGTCCGGGTGATCGTTTTTATGATATTGGACTGCCTAGAAGTGTTATGTTGCTACTAATACTAGTTTCATTGATTAATATACTGTAGCTAAATATTTGAGGGAAACGACAATCACTCCAAGGTAGTTACGAGTCATACAACGAGGTATGTAAGGTTACTTGATTTCGTATCACTTAGCATGAAACATAGATCCCTTGGTAAGTAAAGGCAGTTATCTACTCCTACATGACGAGCAGCCATATCTCCACCCTTTCACATATTCATATGCTCTTATATATAGTTATCTTCAAATCTACATACATATATGGATATAAGTATATGAGTTCTTGTTGCTAAACAAAGTTTATAAGTTGCTTCAATTCATATAGATTTCATTGTCTATGTAACATGTTCTCTTCATTTCCATATTGTATTCTATGATTATATACATGGAACATGCTGCGGATACCACCTTATTGCTCTGATATTATGACCACCAAAAGAATAATCTCAAAGGTAATAAAAAGATAGAGTATACAGTTTCTGATAGGTGGTAGCCCGAGGGGTGGAAGTATCACCTAGCCAGGGACGATCCTATCATGGGAGGTAGCCCAAGGGGGTTAAGGAAGAACCTAGCCAGGGACGATCCCATATCTCAGGGGTGGAAGAATCACCTAGCCATGGAAACATCTTATTATGGGTGGTAGCCCAAGGAGGTTAAGGAATAACCTAGCCAAGGACGATCCCGATATAGTTCACTACTGATCAGTTGGTCATTTGTATTATAGTTGTGCACAGACTTTACAGTACAGATTTTACAGTAAAGGTAAAGCAATATAAAGAACATAAAGTATATGATTCCAAAGTATATCTAAAAGTGGTCTCTTATTTTATACCAATGCATAGTTCTATTTGAATTGTACTTCATATACAATATTTGTTACCTTACATATTCAGTACATTATCTCATACTGAGTCCCTTGCAGGGGACCTGCATTTCATGTTGTAGGTACAGGTGCTAATAGATCTCCCCAGTAGAGTTCAGGATATTCAGCTGTTGTTACAAAGCTCCAGGTTATTCCAGAGCTTTGTGCGTATTTAGAGTTTATATGTTTGCATTATACAGCTAATTCAGATGGGGCCTGTCCACATCATTAGAAAGTACTTTCTCTTGCTAGAGGCTTTGTAGATTATGTAAATTAACGTGTGGTCATGTCTCGTACTTTAGACACTGTGGCCCTAACGGCCTAGCTATACACATCTCCTTTTAGCTTGTTAATACCGTTTATCTTCTTAGAAGCATGCCAGACATAGATAATACTTATAATATGTATATAAAGCATATAGATATAGATTGGTTCTCCCGAGCCTTATTAGCAACGGGTGCCACTCTGCCCTAACGGGACTTTGGGGTGTAACAGAAGTGGTATCAGAGCGGGTCATCCTAGGGAGTCTACAAAGTCGTGTCTATGTAGAGTCTTCTTTATCGATGTGTTATGCACCACATTTATAAGCAGGAGGCTACGTGTCATTTAGGACTTGTTACTTTTCTTTCATTCTTTAGATCGTGCCATAGAGCTAGGTGAATTATGTCTAACTCCTGAATTGTTTTTTACAGCGAGCGAGTATGCCAGAAACTAGGAAGAACAAAGGTAAAGGAAAGGCAGTAGAAGTGGGGGCTAGTTCGCCTTGTCATATGAGACAATGAAATGAGGCTCAAGATGAGTCCTTGTCACATGCATCTTTAACCCCTTCAGCTCCTGATGAACCCAGGAATAGTGGAATTCCCACAGAACTAACTATTGATGCTAGAGTGCAAGATTTGAGAAATCCGGTTCAACTACTGACTCATATAGTTGCTGGCCAAAGACAGGAAGGTCCAGTTATGGGTGCAGGTGGTACAAATAAGGCAGCTGGCTTGAGGATACGAGACTTCCTTAATTTGGACCCTCCAACCTCCACTGGGTCTGATCCTAATGAAGATTCACAAGACTTCATTGATCAGATTCAGCGCACTTTTGATGTTATGCATATTAGTGTTACAGAAGCTATTAAGTTAGCAGTATATCGGTTGAAGGGTATAGCTATATTGTGGTATAAGGTGTGGAAGCAGTCCAAGGATATAGATGCACCCTCGACTACTTGGAAGGAGTTCAAGGAGGCCTTTCTCAATCATTACTTGCCATTGGAGATCTGAGAGGCCCGTGCGTATCAGTTCCTAAATCTCCACTAGGGGAATATAAGCGTGAGGGAGTATAGCCTCCAATTTAATTCCCTATCCAGGTATGCTCCTAATATGGTTGCTACTATGGCAGATAGAGTTCATCTGTATATGGATATATTGGATATGTATCTGGTCAGGGACTGTACTATTGCTTCCTTAAATAAAGACATAGGCATAGCAAGGATGCAAGCTTTTGCGCAGATGTTGGAGGACCAGAGGCAGAGATGGAGGACACAAGAGTCGAAAAGGGCACAATCTAAGAGGACTAGATCTTCAAGGCAGTTTAAACCATCCCAAGGTGAGTTTAGGCCTCGGTTTTCCAATAGACCGCCTAGGCCATCATCTTCCCATTCTACAGCTAGTGCTCCACCATAACTTCAAGGGTTTAGAAGTAACCAGTTTTGTCAACAAGGTGAGGGACAAGGTTCATGGACAACAGGAGGATCGGCAGGCCAATCAATGACTCCTAGGAAGCCTTGTAAACAATGTAGAAGAAATCATCCAGGTATATGTCATGTTGGGACAGATGATTGTTATTGGTACGGTACGCCAGGGCACATAATGAGAGATTGCCCGAGGAGGCATATGGATGAGATAGTACAACCTACTGGGTCAGCTATGGCATCATCTTCGTTAGTTCCTCCATTAAGTAGGGGCCAACAAGTACCTATGGGTCGTGGTATAGGTGTTAGAGGAGCAGCTATCTCTAGCAGGGTCCAAAATCGCACTTATGCTTTAGAGAGCAGGTAAAACTTGGAAGCTTCACCTGATGTGGTCACAGATACATTGTCCATCTTCTCTCATAATGTATATGCATTAATTGACCCTGGTTCTACCCTATCATACATTATCCCTCTAGTTGTTGGGAAGCTTAAGAGAACACCTAAATTATTGAATAAACCATTTGAGGTGTCTACACCAATCATGAGTGTATTGTAGCTAGAAGGGTTTATTATGACTCTATAGTAACTATTTGTGACCGTGACACATTAGATAACCTTATTGAGTTAGAAATGGTGGAATTTGATGTTATAATGGGTATGGATTGGTTATCTTCTTTCCATGCCACCATGGATTGTCGATCTAAGAAAGTGTACTTCCACTTTCCAAATGAGGCAGTCCTTGAATGGGAAGCCAATGCTGAGGAGCCAAAGGGGAAGTTTATCTCTTCCTTTAAGGCCAGAAAGATGATATCTAAGGGGTATATATGTCATCTAGTTCGAGTAAGGGATATAGAGGCAGAATCGCCAACTCTGCAATTAGTACTAGTAGTGAATGAATTTGTTGATATGTTCCCTGAAGAAATTTCGAGCTTACCTCCTGAATGAGAAATAGATTTTGGTATTGACTTACTTCCATGAACCCAACTATTTCTACCCCTCCATATAGAATGGCCCCGACAGAGTTGTGTGAGTTAAAAGAACAATTAAAAGACTTATTGGAGAAGGGTTTTATAAGACCTAGTGTATCCCCTTGGGGTGCACCAGTGCTATTTGTTCGCAAAAAGGATGGCACCTTGAGAATGTGTATTGACTATCGACAATTGAATAGGGTGACCATTAAGAACAAATACCCCCTCCCCAGGATTGATGATTTATTTGATCAGTTATAGGGTGCCAAGTGCTTTTTAAAATATTGATCTGAGATCGGGGTATCACCAAGTGAGGGCAAAGGAGGAAGATATACCTAAGACTGCTTTCAGAACACGGTACAGTTACTTTGAATTTCTTGTTATGTCATTTAGGCTAATGAATGCACCAGCAGCTTTTATGGATCTAATAAATAGGGTATTGAAGCCATTCTTGGATGTGTTCGCAATTGTATTTATAGATGACATTTTGGCATACTCAAGGTCACAAGAGGACCATGCAAATCACTTACGACAAGTTCTACAGGTTCTTCGTGATCGACAATTGTTTGCCAAATTTTCTAAATGTAAATTTTGGCTAAAATCAGTGGCATTCTTGGGTCATATTGTGTTTGAGGAGGGAATAAGAGTTGATTCACAAAAAGATAGATATTGTGAAAGATTGGCCAAGGCCAACAACACCCACGGAAGTTCAGAGCTTCCTAGGTTTGGTGGGTTATTATAGAAGGTTTGTTGAGGGTTTTTCTTCCATTTCTATACCTTTAACAAAATTGACACATAAGCCAACCAAATTCCAATGGAATGATGCATGTGAAACGAGCTTCCAGGAACTGAAAAATAAGCTAACTTTTGCACCTGTGCTAGTTCTTCCAGAAGGTACTGAGGGGTATGCAGTGTATTCTGATACTTCAGCAGTTCGCATAGGGTATGTACTGACACAGCATGGTAGGGTAATTGCTTATGCATCCAGACAGCTATGACCACATGAGAAGAATTACCCAACTCATGATCTTGAGCTAGTAGCGGTTGTATTTGCTTTGAAAATATGGAGCCACTATTGTATGGGGTTCATGTCAATATATATACTGATCATAAGAGCCTGCAATACATCTTTAGGCAAAAAGACCTAAACTTATGAAAACAGAGATGGTTGGAGCTGATTAAGGATTATGATGTTGATATACTATACCATCCGGGGAAGGCAAATATGGTAGCCGATGCTCTAAGTCGTAAGGCAGTTATGACTACTGGTGATCGTGCCATGGTTAGTCAAGGGGTGGCTAAGGATCTATGACAACTAGCTTGTTTAGGAGTTCACCTTCTTGAAACTCCAAAGAAAGGGGTTATTGTACATACTGCAACGACGTCTTCATTAGTAACAGAGATGAAAGAAAAATAGTTTGAGGATCCTGTTCTACGACAGCTTAAGGAAAAAGTGAGTCAGGCTATGATAAAGGGCTTTGACCTTACACAAAATGGAGTACTCTACTGCCAAAACAGATTATCTGTGCCTGATATTGATGGTTTTAGAAGAAGGATAATGGAAGAAGCCCACCATTCCCGATATTTTATTCATCCAGGATCGACTAAAATGTACCATGACCTGAAGGGAGTGTTTTGGTGGGGAGGCATCAAAAAGGACCTTACGAAATTTGTGGCTCTATGTCCAAATTACCAGCAAGTGAAAGTAGAACACCAAAAACCAGGAGGTTATATGCAGTGTATAAAGTTTCCAACATTGAAGTGGGATATGATCAACATGGATTTTGTTACTGGGTTAACTCGCTCATCTCAGAATTTTGACTCCATATGGGTAATCGTCGATAGACTCATAAAGTCAGCACATTTCCTACCTGTCAGGAGTGATTATAGGGCGGAGGAGTATGCCAAGTTGTACCTCAAAGAGATAGTCAGGCTACATGGAGTCCCAATTTCATTTTATCTGACTGAGGGACTCATTTCACTACGAGGTTTTGGAAGTCTTTCCAAAGGAATTTGGTTACACAAGTGAATTTGAGTATAGCTTTCCACCCTCAAACAGATGGTCAAGAAGAACGCACAATTCAGACACTTGAAGATATGTTGTGAGCTTGTTCATTGGATATTAAAGGCAGTTGGGTGGACTATTTGCCACTTATTGAGTTTTCTTATAACAATAGCTACCATTCAAGTATCAAGATGGCACCTTATGAAGCTTTGTATGGAAGGAAGTGTAGGTCACCAATTAGATGGTTTGAAGTGGGTGAAACCATCTTACTGGGCCAGACCTAGTACAACAAGCCCCGGAAAAATTAAGGTAATACAACAGCGACTAGAAACAACCTAAAGTCATCACAAATCATATGCAGATGCTAGTTGGAAAGGGCTAGAATTTTCAGTAGGAAATTGGGTATTTTTAAAGGTGTCTCCAATGAAAGGGGTCATGAGGTTTGGTAATAAAGGAAAGCTAAGCCCACGTTATATAAGACCGTACAAAATTATTAAGAAGATCATGCAGGTCGCCTATGAGCTAAAGCTACCCCAAGAGCTTTCAATGGTTCATCCAATTTTCCATGTATCAATGCTTCGAAAGTGCATAGGTAACCCATCCCGTATCACTCCTATTAAGGATGTACAGGTTACAGAAGATCTCACCTATGAAGAGGAACCTATTCCTGTTCTTGATCGTCAAGTTAGGAAGTTAAGGAATAAATAAATAGCTTCAGTGAAGGTACTTTGGAGAAATCAGCAAGCAGAGGAGATGACCTGGGAGGCCGAGGACGCGATGAAGTCAAAATACCCTCATTTGTTTGAAGCTAAAGATGATGCCCAACATGCCGGATTGTAACACTAGTTGGTATGTGTGGTTGAATAACTAGTGTGTTGTTAAAGGTGTATTTAAATAAAGGTTTATACTTTGTCAGTCTACCCAATTGTGCAAACATTCGAGGAAGGATGCTCCGAAAGGGAGGGAGGATGTAACACCCCACATTTTAGATGTATTAATGCTATGTAAATGAATTATGTTATGGGTTGGTCAAATTAGCGTCAATTCTTGAAAGTGTTTGAATCTCGCATTGATGGGCGATATGTGAGTCTAAATACTTAAGAGGGTCAAGGGTAAATTTGTGTTGGTGTTAAATTGAGAAGATACTAGCCCTAAACTAAGTAAAAGAATTGAGGTTATTTTATGACTTAATAATCTAGTAGGTGAGTCACCTACTTTCTTAGCTTAAAATTGATAGCTAAACGGAGACGAGGCTCGATGCCGAATTTGTTCAAGTTTGATTATGAATAAATTTCATGTTAAGGGTGTAACTTTGTACCATGTTTTAGTAACATAAATAGACCTTATTTTTAGTATAAGAAGAATTTAAAAACTTCCTAAGTACACCACAAACTACTTGGCCATTTGGACCCAAAACCAACTAAGAAGAAACTGGAAATTGGCAGCAAAGGTCCATCATATTTGAGACCCAATTAAGCCCAATTTTGGAGGATAAGATGCTATAATAATAGACTATTAATGGGTGTCAATATTAGTTCTAAAGTGGAAAACAAAGTTGGCCAATTTGATCTTTAAAAATGGATCAAGTGCAGCACTAACCCATTCCACTAGGAAATAAAGTTTCAGCTTTCTTAAAGTCACTTGTCTTCTCTCTAATCCACTTCATCAATGTGCAAACACATTCTCTAAGGATTTTAAATGGAGTCCAGAACCTATAAGTCAAAGGTAAGCAATTATAATTGTGTATTTAGTATGATTTCTTCATGAAAACAAGAAGTACATGATAGAATCTTTGCTGGAAATTTGCTGAAAATTCTGGACAGCTTGTGTCCAGAAAGTTGCTGCACACTTGCCTTTTATTTTAATAACTTCTATATGATTTGTAGACTGTATTATAAAGAGAATTTGATGTTCTTGACATGGTTTAAGTTATACATATTGCTAGTACAGTTTCTTCATAAAAAACAAGAAGTATATGATATTATGTTAAGCTAGAAATTCTGGACAGCATATGTCCTAATTATTATTGTTAGCGTTTCTTATTGTTCAAGAGGATTCTCTCTTAATTTATTGGACGAAATACGAAGTAAGACTTATGTCCTAACAATATATAGGTTGTTGGTCATGTAATTAAGCTGCTACACCACTTATACAGTCCACAAAGATGAGATTTTGTACAACGTCGTAATTTCACTTTTAAAAGAAACTTGGGAGCTGAAAATTGTAATATGTTGTTCCACGACATTC
>JAOTQR010133494.1:0-21667 GCA_025774065.1 Solanum ossicruentum | reverse complement strand
ACTTCCACTTTCCAAATGAGGCAGTTCTTGAATGGGAAGACAATGTTGGGGCACCAAAGGGGAAGTTTATCTCTTATCTTAAGGCCAGAAAGACGATGTCTAAGGGGTATATATGTCATTTGGTTAGAGTAAGGGATATGGAGGCAGAGTCGCCAACTCTTCAATCAGCCCCATTAGTGAATGAATTTGTTGATGTGTTCCCTGAAGAACTTCTAGGCTTACCTCCTGAACGATAAATAGACTTTGGTATTGACCTACTTCCAGGAACTCAACCTATTTTTATCCCTACATATAGAATGTCCCTGGCAGAGTTGCACGAATTAAAAGAGCAATTGAAAGACTTATAGGAGAAGGATTTTATAAGACCTAGTATGTCTCCCTGGGGTGCACCAGTGCTATTTGTACTCAAAAAGGATGGCAACTTGAGAATATGTATCGACTATCGATAATTAAATAGGGTGATAATGAAGAATAAATACCCCCTCCCCAAGATTGATGATTTATTTGATCAGTTACAGGGTGCCAAATGCTTTTCAAAAATTGATCTGAGATCAGGGTATCACGAAGTGAGGGTGAAGGAGGAAGATATACCTAAGACTGCTTTCAGAACACGGTATGGTCGCTTTGAATTTCTTGTTATGTTATTTGGGCTAATGAATGCACCAGCAGTTTTTATGGATCTGATGAACAGGGTATTTAAGCCATTCTTGGATGTGTTCTTGATAGTATTTATAGATGACATTTTGGTATATTCAAGCTCAGAAGAGAACCACGCAAATCACTTACGAAAAGTGTTACAGGTTCTTCGTGATCGACAGTTTTATGCTAAGTTTTCTAAATGTGAATTTTGGCTAAAATTAGTTGCATTCTTGGGTTACATTGTATCTGAGGAGAGAATAAGAGTTAATTCACAAAAGATAGATGCTGTGAAAGATTGGTGAAGGCCAACAATGCCCAAGGAAGTTCCGAGCCTCCTAGGTTTGGCAGGTTATTATAGAAGGTTTGTTGAAGGTTTTTCTTCCATTTCTACACCTCTAAAAAAGTTGACACATAAGGCAATCAAGTTCCAATGGAATGATGCATAGTAAAGGAGCTTCCAGGAACTAAAAAATAAGCTAACTTCTGCACCTGTGCTAGTACTTCCAGAAGGCACTGAGGGGTATGCGGTGTATTGTGATGCTTCAGGAGTTAGCTTAAGGTGTGTGCTGACATAGCATGGTAGGGTAATTGCTTATGCATCCATATAGCTACGACCATATGAGAAGAATTACCCAACTCATGATCTTGAGCTAGCAGCGGTTGTATTTGCTTTGAAAATACGGCGCCACTATTTGTATGGGGTTCACATTGATATATATATACTGATCATAAGATCTTGCAATACATCTTTAAGCAGAAAGACCTAAACTTAAGACAACGGAGATGGCTGGAGCTGATAAAGGATTATGATATTGATATACTATACTATCCAGGGAAGGCAAATGTAGTAGTTGATGCTCTGAGTCGTAAGACCGTTATGACTACTGGTGATTAGGCCATGGTTACTCAAGGGGTGGCTAAGGATCTAGGTCAACTAGCCAGTTTGGGAGTTCGTCTTCTTGAAACTCCAAAGGAAGGGTTTATTGTACATAATGCAGCGACGTCTTCATTGGTAATGGAGGTAAAAGAAAAACAGTTTGAGGACCCTATCTACGACAGCTTAAGGAAAAGGTGAGTCAGGGTGCGATAAAGGGCTTTGACCTTACACAAAATGGAGTACTTTACTGCCAAAATAAATTATGTGTGCTTGATATTAATGGGTTAAGAAAGAGGATAATGGAAGAAGTCCACCATTCCTGATATTCCATCTATCTAGGATCGACTAAGATGTACCATGACCTGAAGGGAGTGTTTTAGTGGGGAGGCATGAAAAAGGACCTTGCAGAATTTGTGGCTCAATGTCCAAATTTTCAATAAGTGAAGGCAGAACACCAAAAGCCAGGGGGTTGTATGCAACGTATAGAACTTCCAACTTGGAAGTGGGATATGATCAATATGGATTTTGTTACCGGTTTGCCTCACTCATTTCAAAAGTTCGACTCTATATGGGTAATTGTTGACAGACTCACAAAGTCAGCACACTTCTTACCTATTAGGAGTGATTATACAGCTGAAGAGTATGCTAAGCTATACCTCAAAGAGATAGTCAGGCTACATGGTGTCCCAGTCTCCATTATATCTGACCGAGGAGCTCAATTCACTGCAAAATTTTTGGAAGTCCTTCCAAAGAAGTTTAGGGACACAAGTAAATTTGAGTACAGTATTCCACCCTTAAACTAACGGTCAAGCAGAGCGCACCATTCAGACACATGAAGATATGTTGCGAGCTTGTGCATTGGACTTTAAAGGTAGTTGGGTAGACCATTTGCCCCTTATTGAATTTGCCTATAATAATATCTACCATTCAAGTATCAAGATGGCATCTTATGACGCTTTGTATGGAAGGAAGTGTAGATCGCCAACCAGATGGTTTGAAGTGGGAGAAACCGCCTTGCTTGGGCCAGATCTAGTGCAACAAGCCATGGAAAAAGTTAAGGTAATACAACAGTAGCTAGAAACGGCTCAAAGTCGTCACAAATCATATGCAGATTCTAGGAGGAGAGGGCTGCAATTTTTAGTAGGAGATTAGGTATTTTTAAAGGTGTCTCCAATGAAAGAGGTTATCAGGTTTGGTAAGAAAGGAAAACTAAGCCCACGTTACATAGGTCGTATAAGATTATTAAGATGATCGGGCAAGTTGCCTATGAGCTAGAGCTACCCCAAGAGTTTTCAATGGTTCATCCAATTTTCCATGTATCAATGCTCCGAAACTATCACTCCTATTGAGGACGTGCAGGTTATAGAAGATCTCACTGATGAAGAGGTTCCTGTTGCTATTCTGGATCATCAAGTTAGGAAGCTGAGGAATAAAGAAATAGCTTCAGTGAAGGTACTTTGGAGAAATCAGCAAGCAGAAGAGATAACCTGGGAGGCCGAGGACGCGATGAAGTCAAAATACCCTAATTTTTTTGAAGCTGAAAAGGATGCCCAACATGCAGAATTGGAACACGAATAGGTATTTGTGTAATTGAATACTTATTTTGTTGTCAAAGGGTCATTTAAATAAAGGTTTATACATGGTTAAGCTACCCAATTGTGCTAACATTCGAGGACGAATGTTCATAAGGGGGAGAGGAAGTAACACCCAACATTTTACATGTACTAATGCTGTGTGAAATAAGTCATGATATGGATTGGTCAAATTAGTGTCCATTCTTGAAAGTGCTTGATTCTCGTGTTAACGAGCGTCATGGGCGTCTAACGCTTAAGAGGGTCGAGTGTATATGTGTTTTATGTTAAATTGAGGATATCACAACCCTAAATAAAGTAAGAGAATTAAGATGTTTGTATGAATTAATAATCTAGTAGGTGAGTCACCTACTTGCTTAGCTTGAATTTGCTAGCTAAACGGAGACAAGGTTTGATGTCAGATTTGTCCAAGTCCGATTATGGATAAAGTCTGTGTTAAGGGTGTAATTTTAGCCCATGCTTTAGCATCATAAATGGACCTTATTATGATCCTAAGAAGAATGTAAAGAAAAGCCCAAGTACATCCCAGACCACTTGACCATTTGGGTCAAAAATGAATTAAGAGGAAAGTTGGAAATTAGCGGCCAAAGTCCATTAGATTTGATGCCCATTTTGGCCCAATATTGGGGGAACTAGCTGCTGATTAATTAGGTTAAGTATTGTGGTATTAGGTTGTCAAGAGGCCCAAAGAAATTCATCCAAGATAGCCCTTTAAAGAGGGGGTTACAAGCAGTAATTTCAGTCCCCTTTTTGACTTGGAAAAAAATTTCAGCTTTCCCAAACTCTCTTTAAACTTTTCTCAACCTAGCGAAGCAGTAGCCAAACGACTCTTTTAGGGTTCCTAAGGAGTTCTTCAACTTTGAAAATAAAGGTAACTGATTATAATTGTGTTTTTAGTAAGGTTTCTTCATAAAAATCAAGAAGTATATGATAATATGTTATGATGGAAATTCTGGATAGCATGTATCCAGAAAATTGCTGCACACTTGCCTTTTATTTTAGTGACTTATTTATGGTTTATGGACTATATTATGAAGAGAATTTGATGTTCTTAAAATGGTTTGAGTTATATATAATACCCTAAGGTTGCTGCCCTGATTTTGGATTCATTTAACAACTTAGTTTTATTGCGCTATCTTAAGTATAATTGTGATTGGTATTTGTGGGCTGTTGGATGGAAAGCTACTGGCTCATTTCTTTCATGACTTCTTGGGTGTTATTCTAAGACTATTAGCACTGTATGTATGTGTAAATGTTGTTGGAACAGTTTGGTTAGAGTTGGAAAAGGTTTGGAATTGTCGATGTCGAAATGTAGTGAAGGAGGGTAATGTTATGCTGTCCATTTGTAAGTTGTGTAGAATCTGATATGTCGTTCCACGACCTTTCCCTGCTTTGGGACTATTTGTGGACTATTTAAAGACTGGTTTTATGTGGTAAAAATATTAGAAATAAGTTAGGTGAAGTTAAAATAATTTCGAGATTGTTGACGTCGAAGTTTGATGAAAGGATATAATGTTATGCCCCTTGTTTGTATGTTGTGAAGAAATGTTATGTGTTGTGCTTTGTGGGCTGTTATAGGACTGTGAAGGGTCTGAAAATAAGATGTACATGACATGTACATAAGAATGGTTGTTAGAAAATACATTTATAAGTGAAAAATTTGAAGAAATGCCTTTGCATCGCTAATTGAAAGCTTACTGTCCGGGTAATCGTTTTTATGATATTGGACTGCCTAGAAGTATTGTGTGGCTGCTAATACTAGTCTTATTGCCTAATATGCTATATATAAATATTTGAGGGAAAAGTAGCCACTCTAAGGTAGTAACGAGGTCATACAACAAGGTATGTAAGGCTACTTGATTTCGTGTCTTTTGGCATGAGACATAGATCCCTCAGTAAGTAAAGGCATTTATCTATTCCAATATGGCTAACAACTATGTCTCTGCTCTTGCACATATTCATGTGCTCCTCTATATATAGTTACCTTTAAATCTACATACATACGTGGATACCAAGTACATGAGTTCTTGTTGCAAAACAAAGTTCATGAGTTTTTCTTTCAATTCATACACATTTCATTGTTTATGTAACATATTCTCTTCATTGCCATATTATCTTGTATGATTATTTTCATGTCACATGTTGTACATACAACCCTGTAGCTGAAAATTATGACCACCAAAAGAATCATCTCAAAGGTAATTAAAAGATAAAGTAAAGTATATTGTGTTTGATGGGTGGTAGCCCGAGGGGTGGAAACATCACCTAGCCAGGGATGATCCTATCACGGGTGGTAGCCCGAGGGGTTAAGGAAGAACCTAGCCAGGGACGATCCAGATATAGTTTACCACTGATCAGTTGGTCATTTATAGTACATGATATGCACAGATTATACAGTAAAGGTAAAGTAATATAAAGAACATAAAGTATACGATCCCAAAGTATATCCAAAGGTGGTCTCTTATTCCACACCAGTGCATATTTTCATTAGAAGTTGTTACTTCATACACAGTACATTATCTCGTACTGACGTCCCTTACGGGGAACCTATATTTCATGCAGCAGGTACATGTGCTACTAGATCTCCGTAGTAAAGTCTAGGACATCCAGCTGCTGTTACCAAGCTCCAGGTTGCTTCGGAGCTTCGTGTGTGTCTAAAGCTTATATGTTTGCATTGTATAGTTAATTGAGGCAGGGGCCTATCCCGACCCTTATCAGATAATTTCTCTTATCTAGAGCCTTTGTAGACTATGTAAATTAAAGTGTGGTTATGTCTCATACTTTCGACATCGTGGCCCCAATGGCCTAGTCACAAGCATTTCCTTTTGGCTTCTGTCACTGTTTACTTGCGTAAAGACATGTTAAATATATAAATCCTTTATAAAATGTATAGAAAGTGCATAAACATAGGTTGGTTCTCTCGAGTCTTATCGGCAATGGGTGTCGGTCCGCCCTAATGGGACTTGGGGTGTGACAGTATATGCATCTCTTCATCTTTTCTTAGATTTTTTGAAATGTTTTTGCCATATATGTTGTTAGCATTACAAATTTTTAAGTTTTTATTGAAATCTATGCTACAATAATTTGTATTTTGTTTTGTTGATTTTGTTCTATGGGTCGTAAACGATTGCTGATCGTTGGTAAGGGCATGACACTTTTATGGATTCTGTGTTTATTGATGATGTCGTTGAAGTTGAAGAAGGGTTCGTTCCTTCAAATATGATGTTGTATGTCAATAAAATTCGTATCGTGAAAATAATAATCAAGGAACGAAAAACATAGCTACAATCGTAGTATTTTATTTTAAGGAATGAATTCTACAATCTCTATAAAATCCTCTGATTCGCTTTTTCAAATATAAATTCAGTAGCTCTTTAGCTTAATCTTGAATCTTGTAAACGTTGATGAATTTGATTTTGACTTGTACTTGGATTCAAGGGCTTTTGGCTTGATCTTGAATTCGGTGGTGTTGATGTTGATTAATTGATTTGATGAACTTGAAATTTGAACTTGATGTGAACTTGATCTTGACTTGTACTTGAATCAAGGGCTTTTGGGTTTATTCTTGAATTCGGTGGTCTTGATCTTGATATGTTCTTGAACTTGAATGCTTGATTACTTGATTTCTTGAATTCTTGTTGTATAGTTTGATCCACGATCTCTCTCTGGCATCTTGTTAGAATTCTTGTTGTTAATTCTGAATTATGAGGACCCCTATATAGTTGTAGAATAGAGAAGTTATGATAGAATCAAACTTTCTTCCAGCCAATCAAATTTAAAGTGACATGGCACAGGAAAAGTGATAGGTATAGGTTTTCTTTCAAGTGACATGACGATATTTGATTAGTTGGGACACATCACTTGTACATGTGGCGCATTTTTATTGGCCTTTGATTGAGATAGGAATGCCATGTCATTTTGACACATGACATGATCTGATTGACTTCTTTGTTTGACTTGACATATCACGTCATCTGACACATGGCATCAAATGGGCCTCTAAGATGAGGGGATATTATGCCTAATAAAGTGGGTCATCTTTTGTAGCCCAAATAAATTAGTTTGAGTTTTTAATTAAATCCATATTTTATTGGATTTAAATAAATGGTTAATTATATTAAGGAAAAATAATATAATTAGGAAAACATATGATATGTTTTTATATTATACAACTATAGTTTGAAAAAATTACAATTTGTAGCTATAGTTAGGATTTTGTAGCTATAGTTAGGGTTTTGTTGATATTTTCTCTATCTTCTCTCTCACTTCTCTCCCCTCTCTACAAGTTTTTGCAGATATACAATTATAAATGTATACTAGTTGCATGTTTACAATTATTTTGACAGATATACATAGTCAATTCGACAGATATACATACAATTCCCCTCTCTCCTCCCTATATCGATCTCACTCGCCTCTCTCCTCCTTCTGTCAATCTACCAGATATACAAATATATATGTATATTGATTACACATATTCATTTATTTGACAGATATACATATAGAATTTGACAAATATGCATATACAGTTCGTCTTTCTCCTCCCTCTCTTGATCTCGCTCGTCTCTCCTCCCATCCATGCCATATAGCCGAGGTTATATTGTGTAATTATGTAAAATATAGCTATTTGAACATATTAAGTTTCAAACCTAGGCTATTTATGAAATTTCCTCTTATATCAATCCACAACATTTATTTGGACTAATATATTTTAAATTTAATAAAATTTGAATCATTTTATCAAATTTATATTTTAACAAATCTTATATGATTACAAATGCCCCTTACTTCAAACCTTGTCGAGATATTTTACCTTTTGAAGATTACGCTTGAAGTATTAATTTGAAAGATTAACTGCAATGTAATTGCAAAAATATGGAATAATATATATTATGCCAAATGGTAATTATACCCAATGAATAATATACTATTTTTTTTATTATCATAACATCTATATCTATATCTACCTATACTATATTAAAAGCGTGAAGACCCTTAGAAATGTTGTTTGAACTTTTTTCCCTTTATTAAAAATCTTCTATTTAGATAAAATTGTCTTTTTGCTATTTTTCTTTAAATTACATAAATATTTATAGTATTGACTTTTGAAATATATGAAAAAAGTGATAAAACAAGGAATTCTAATCATGGAAAGACGGCTAACTCTTCCTTATTTGATAGGTTTCTACATCTTCCTTATTTGAATCGATAAAATACTCTATAGTCGCTGTGTAAAATTCTAATTTGTCATGAGTTCTAATTAGTGATAGAATCTTTCTATATATAGGAGGTTTACAAATAAATAGTTTATCAAAATTGCTGAATTTTTTAATATTTTTATAAGTTCACAATTAAATTTAATTTTTCTCTAATATATTTGTTATCAAACAAGGTACACGCTTTGATCACGTACAAAGCGCATACAACAAGACTAGTACTATGTTAAAAGTGTGAAAACCCTTAGAAATGTTGTTTGAACTTTTTGCCCTTCATTAAAAGTTTCTTCTTTTTCGCCAACTTTCTTTAAATTATTATCTAATTACATTTATGATATTGACTATTAAAATATATGGAAAGAAGTGCTAAAACTAATAAGGGCTTCTAGCCATGGAAAGACTCCTAGATTTTCCTTATTTGATAAACTTCTACTTTTTCCTTATTTGAATCAAGAAAATAACCTAATTAAGGAAAATTTTAATTTATCATGGGTTCAAATTAGTGATAGAATTTCTCTATTTATTGGATCTTTATAATAAATAATTTATCAAAATAAAATTAGTGAATTATTTACTTTTTGATAGACTTCTAGTTCTTCTTTATTTGAATCAAGAAAATACCATAACTAAGGAAAATTCTAATGTATTATGGGTTCTAATTAGTGATAGAATCTCTTAGTATTTTTATAAATAACTGATTTATTTAAATTAGTGAATCATTTACTTATTTATAAGTTTATAATTTAATTTAATTTCTTAATTATAAAATGAGGTACACACTTTGATCACGCACAGAGCGCTTACAATGAGACTAGT
Source organism: Solanum ossicruentum (assembly GCA_025774065.1). Classification (NCBI taxonomy): domain Eukaryota; kingdom Viridiplantae; phylum Streptophyta; class Magnoliopsida; order Solanales; family Solanaceae; genus Solanum; species Solanum ossicruentum. The sequence continues at coordinate 12,527 of JAOTQR010133494.1, read as the reverse complement.
TATATTAAAAGTGTGAAAATCCTTAGAAATGTTGATTGAACTTTTTTCTTTCATTAAAAGACCATCTTTAGATAAAATTGTTTTTTCACCAATTTTATGAAAATTATTATTTACTTATATTTATAATATTAACTTCTAATATTTATGAAAAGAAGTGATAAAATAAGGACTTTTAACTATGGAAAGAATCCTAAATCTTTCTTATTTGATAGACTTTTGCTTCTTCTTTCTTTGAATTAAGAAACCCTGCAGCCACTAAGGAAAATCCTAATTTACCATGGGTTCTAATTAGTGATAGAATTTCTATATATATGACCTTTATAAATAAATAAATAAATAATAAGTTGAATAGGATTATATTGTTATTTTGCATATAATTTGTAGTATTTTTCTTTTGAAATTTTTACTTCTATACATCTGATGTTGTTTAATTTTTTTCATGTCTTCATATTTTGTATTTATCTATCTAGATAATTTATTTTCTGATAACATAATTTTAGTTTATTTTGCAGCGCTCATGGCATAATTCATTTTACACCCCGGGTGAGTACTCTTGTCGTGGCCAGAACTTGAAGAACCATTCTGAATCCCCAAAAAATTTACTTGGCCTCATCGTCACATCAACTCAACAGTGGAAGAATAACTTAGAAAGTAAGAAATCATATGCAACAAGATAAATAAGTTCATAACTCTACTATATCATAACTTATAATGAAGATAAGTTTAGATACAATATACTCATTAAATACTCTACTCCAATGCATATGAAGCCTCTACTCAACCGTCTAGAATGGTGCCATGACAGGCCATGGACACCTCAATCAAAAGTAGATAAAGTACTCAACAATAATAAAGAGATAACAAGGCTCCTCTAGAATGTAATGAGCGCTCACCAACTCTGTGGACTGGACCTCAATGATGCGTGGGCTGAAGTCCTCTATCGCCTGTATCTGTATCATAAAACGATGAAGGTTCAAATGGATGTTAGTATATGGAATATACTAGTATGTAAAACGGCTCAATAAAAGTAAAATTCAACTCACTCACCTAGACTCAACAACTCATGCTCAAAATAGTTTATGAAATTTTTATAGAAAAATCATGCTTTTAAAATAGACTCTGTTTGAAATCTAATGCTCAAATCAATGTTGCTTGGGAGTTTCTCTTAACCAACATCCTCATCCCACTACCTTTAATTAGGTAATGCACAATGAATCAGCATTGCTACCAAGCCCGCCCTTAACTTGTCACAGAAAAGGGCAATCAACTCTCTCTTGGATCCAAAAAGTGTCCACTTGCGGGACAAGGGTCGCCAGGCAAGCTGTAATGACTATCCTACGTTGTCAACGTAGTTCTATGGGTTAAAGTAGAAGGTACTCGCTCCTTACTCGATGCTCGATACTCCTCCCAAGACTAAAATTTGCTCGACTCCTCAATCAAATCAAAACTCAACCCCAACGGGGTATCTCACCTCAACTTATCTCAGTCATTCATCAATTCATTCAATCAATGCAAGGCATCAAATTTAACTCAAACTCAAACAGTTATATAGACTCACTTAATTTACTTATCATGTAATGCAAGCAAGATATTCATGTGTAGCAACATACATGACTCAATGCAAGATGCTCTTCATACTCGTGCTCAAATTACTCTACACTAAATGCTCATTTACATCAACTCAAATATTTAAGGTGATGAATAGAATCTTATAAAAATCATGTGATTTAGGGTTCATGCTATCAAGTATGAAATACATGTATAGATCTCATAGTAAATGGTCATGCCATGTAGTAGATTACCTTATGTATTATAACAAGACCTCATGATAGATGCAAGAATTTCAACATTAAGATAGAAAAGTTCTCCAAATCTTCACTCATTTCCTCAAAATCTTAACTCAAGAAGATGATGAAGGGGGTGTGAAGGAAGAGATTTCACACTTCGGTAAGCTTTACATACCTGAGAATGAGGGTTTTTCTGACATACCTTCTTCAATGTCTTTGGCTAACCTTCAACTCAATCCTTGCTTTTGTGTGAAAACTCTAGTTTCTTCCTTCTTCTCCTCTTTGCTCTCAAGAACCCTCAAGGTGAAAAGAGGTGAAAAATACCCTTAGGGTTATGTTTCAAGACTATATATAAGTCTAAAATGTGAAGATATTTGGCAAAAAGGAAACTGGAATAGTCAAAAATACCCTTCAGTAAAACTATCGACAAGGCCTACTAGACCCTATCTACGACTCGTGGAGCAATCTAGGGGTCATAGATCACCCTCGTAACTAGAAGTCTGAAAATCCTACATCACTGGAAGTTGATACGAGGCCCTCTTTTATGAGTCATAATCTGACATATGAGTTGTAACTGACCCTCTCGTAGCTAGAGCGACCTTGCAACATAAAACACTAGAACTTAGCACGAAACCTCATCTTACGAGTCATAATGCTCCTTGTGAGTCTTAAAATCCTTCCGTAGACATGGTGATCCTGAAATCTGAAGCACTAGAATCCAATATGAAACCCGATCTATAAGTCATAAACCCCTCTGCGACTCGTAAATCCCTTTCTTAACTTACTTCTGCAGTTTTCCTCAGTCATTTTTCCAGCAATCCTCTGCACATAATCATCTAAATTAGATAGGGGGAAATTAAGGGGTGTTATATTATCTCCCCCTTGGGATCATTCGCCTTTGAATAAAGAGAAAGATAGGGATTAGGTCAAGGCACGACTTTCCCTAAGGACTCTAACATACCATCAGCTCTTACCTCTCTTTGCAATCAATAGTTCAAGAAATTCAGCAAGTAATGCAATCAAATAGTCATCAAATCACATCAATCCTCTCTCAGACTCTAGAACCCTATCATCTATATATGAAGAATGAAAGGAGGACTCAAGGAATGGAAATCCAAGAATTTATATGGGAACATTTACGATTAACTCTCTCATCATTAACAAGCAAGAATAAATGGGGATATCTGGCCTTCAGGTCGTCCTCCACCTCCCAAGTAGCTTCTTCTACGAATTGGTTGCTCCACAATACTTTAATAGATGTAACCTCTTTAGTTCTCAAATTTCGAATCTAATGATCAAGGATTTGGATAGGAACCTCCTCATAACTCAAGATCTCTCTCATTCCAATACTCTCAATAGGCACATTCAATTGTGGATCCCCCAAACACTTCTTGAGCATGGAAATATGGAAAACGGGGTGGATGGCCTCTAACTCTGATGGTAGCTCAAACTCATATGCTACATTGACCATTCTTTTTATGATTTGATAAGGGCGAATATACCTTGGATTCAACTTCCCTTTCTTTCCAAATCTCATTACACCTTTCATAGGTGACGCCTTCAAATACACCCAATCATTGACGTCAAACTCCAAGTCTCTCCTTCTGGCATCTGTGTAGGAGTTCTGTCGACTCTGCGTAATCCTCAACCTTTCTTGGATGATCTTCACCTTCTCCAAAGCTTGGTGAACTAGGTCTGGTCCAATCAACTCTACTTCACCTACCTCAAACCATGCAGTCGGCGACCTACACCTCTTCTCGTTGAGTGCCTCATATGGGGCCATTCAAATGCTCGAATAGAAGCTATTGTTGGAGGCAAACTCTATCAATAGTAAGTAGTTATTCTAATTACCCATAATGGCAATTGCATAGGCCCTCAACATATCTTCCAATGTCTGGATAGTGCGCTTTGCCTGATCATCTGTTTGAGAGTGAAAAGTAGTGCTAAGGAACATCTTTGTACCCAAAACCATCTAAAAAGATCTCCAAAACTGAACGGTGAATTAAGCTCCTCTATTTGAGATGATGGATAAATGGACTCCATGCAATCTGACTATCTCCCTTATGTATAACCGGGCATAATCCTCTGCAGTGTCAGTTGTCTTGATTGCCAGGAAATGGGCTGACTTAGTTATCTTGTCAACTATCAAACCAAATCGAATCATGCTGTCTGCGAGACCTCGGTAAACTTGTAATGAAGTCCATGTTGATCGTCTCTAATTTCACTCTGGAATTTCAAAATTTCTAAGCCACTCCACATGGCCTTTGGTGCTCAACTTTAACTTGTTGATAATTTGGGTACTTGGAAACAAACTCAATGATATCTCTCTTCATTCCACTCCATTAGTTGGCTTCTCTCAAGTCATGGTACAACTTGGTAGATTCTGGATAGATGGAATATCCTGAACTGTGGGCCTCTTCCATAATCCTCTCTCGAACACCATTAACATCTGGGACACACAATCTGCCTTGATACCTCAATAATCTACCTCCCCTTTTGGCAAAAGCCATCACTTTCTGCTTATGCACATCTTCCTTCAATTGTAATAGGACTGGATCTTGATCTTGTTTCTCTTTTACCTCTACTACTAGGGATGATACAGACCTATTGTACACCAGAACTCCTCCTTAATCTGATTCATCTAATTGAACTCCCAATCGTGCCAGTCTATGAACCTCTTTGGATAACTCCCTCTTCTCCTCATCCACATAGGTGGTGCTTCCCATGGACAACCTGCTAAGAGCATCAACAACCATGTTAGCTTTACCTGGATGGTAGATGATGCTCATGTCATAGTTCTTGAACAATTCAAGCCATCTCCTCTGCCTCAAGTTAAGCTCTTTCTGGGTGAAGACGTATTACAGGATCTTGTGGTCTGTGAATACATGAACATATGCTCCATACAAATAGTGATGCCATAACTTGAGAGCGAACAATGCTGCTGTCAACTCTAAGTCATGAGTGGGATAATTTTTCTCATGCACCTTAAGTTGTCTAGAAGCATAGGCAATAACCTTCCCTCTCTGGATCAATACACATCCCAACCCCACTCTCGAAGCATCACAATAAATCACAAACCAATATGTTCCATCAGGCAAGGTCTACATAGGTATAGTGGTTAACCTCGTCTTTAGCTTTTGGAAACTTCTCTCATACTCATCAGACCATTGGAACTTGGCCTTCTTTTGAATCAATTTGGTAAATGGTTCAGATATGGAAGAAAATCCCTCAACTAACCTCCAATAATAGTCAGCTAATCCAAGAAAACTCCTTATATCAATCAGTGAGGTTGGCCTTGGCCAATTCGTAACTGCCTCAATCTTTTGAGTATCCACTCGATTTCCATCTCCAGAAATCATGTGACCTAGGAAAGCCACAAATTTGACATAAAATTTACACTTAGAAAACTTTGCATGCAACTCATTATCCCGGAGTGTATGCAAAGTGATCCTGAGGCGATTGGCATGCTCTTCCTTATTTCTGGACTACACCAAAATATCATCAATAAACACGATCACAAACATATCAAAATACTGTCTGAATACTCTGTTCATCAGATCTATGAAGGTTGCGGGTGCATTTGTCAACCTAAAAGACATTACCAAGAACTCAAAGTGACCATATCGGGTTTGAAAAGCCATCTTTAGGATATAACATTCTCTCACTTTCAACTGATGATAACCTGATCTAAAGTCTATCTTAGAGAAAATAGTAGCACCCTGAAGTAGGCCAAACAAATCATCAATCCTCAGAAGGGGATACTTATTCTTGATGGTCACCTTGTTCAATAGGCGGTAGTCTATACATATCTTTAGAGAACCATCCTTCTTTCACATGAACAAGACCGGAGCACCCCATAGAGAGACACTCGATCTTATAAATCCTTTCTCTAATAAGTCCCTCAACTGCTCCTTCAACTTTTTCAACTCCGGTGGAGCCATTCTATATGGCGGAATAGAAATAGGTTAGGTGTTAGGAAGAACATCAATTTCGAAGTTGATCTCCTTATCAAGAGGGACTATAGGAAAATCCTCAGGAAACATTTAGGAAACCCGCTCATAATCAAAACAGTCTCAAGAGAAGCGGGATCAGTTTCATCAGACTTAACTCGCACGAGGTGATAGATACATCCCTTAGAGATTAGCTTTCGGGCTTTGAGGTAAGAAATAAACCTACCATAGGTGCAACAGAATCTCCTGTCCACTCAATAATAGGATCATTCAAAAACTAAAATTTGACAATCCCAGTTCGGCAGTCAACAGAGGCATAGTAGGCGTGAAGATAATCCATACCAAGGATCATATCAAAATCAACCATCTCCAACTCAATCTAATCAGCAAGTGTATCCCTATGATAGATGGACACTACACAATTTCTATAGATCATCTCAGCTCGAATGAACTGACCAACAAGAGTAGAAATAGAAAATGGCTCAAGCAAAAACTTAGGAAGAATATCAAACCTACTTGCCATATATGGCATCACAAAAGAACAAGTTGCACCTGGATTAAGTAAAGCATAACAAGGAAAGGTAAGGACTCGAAGCATACCCATCACAACATCTGGTGAAACCTCCTGATCTTGTCGATTTCCCATCACATCTAGACAGTTTGTTCTACCGCCTGCCCCTGGTGTAACATATTTCTAATTACCCCTTACTGGTGGTGCTGTCATAAAGGTCTGGGCCTTGTTTCCCCAATCGGACACTCCCTCTGAAAGTGACCTGATTAGACACACGCAAGCATTCCTTCCATCTCTACATTCTCCCAAATGCATCTTGCCACATTTCCCACAAGGTGGCTTCCCTTTAGATCCAAGAGTCTCACTTGCTTGAGACTACGCACTCTGTGGTCTAAAGTTTGGCTGACCGTGGGATCTCTGACCATATTTCTGGCTCGGGGCTGGAGCACTGGCTAAAACTAGTGCATAGTTAGAAGACCTCTTCTGGAAATAGGACTTATCTCCCTTACTCTGCCTACTTTGGGTAGACTCAGGCCCTACTAATCTAGCCTTCTTATTCAGATACTCATCTCTATCTTTCTTCTTATCCTCCTCCATCTGTTGGGCATAGACCATCATTCTAGAGATATCCATACCTCGGATCAACAATGTCGCCTTGCACTCCCTCTTCACATGTTTTCCCAACCAAGATACAAACTTCCTCATCTTTGCCCTCATATTAGGAAACATCTCCGATGCATACCTGGACAGCTGGATAAATATAAGCTATACTCTTTGATAGTCATCTCCTTTTGCTTCAAGTTCACGAACTCCTCAACCTTAGCCTTTCTAAAATCTTGAGGAAAGAAGTGATCGAAAGAAACTCTTGAATTCATCCCAAAATAGCAGGTTTAGTATCTTTAGCTCAACTTTCTTCCCATTGGTTATACCAAACATTGGCCATATCCTTTAGCTGGTAGGCAGCAAGCTCAACTTCCTTGGTCTAAGTCGCATGCATAGTCTTCAGTACTTTCCACATCTCATTAATAAAGTTCTGAGCATCCTCCTCAACCTTAGACCTAGTGTAGATAGGTGGGTTCATTCTTAGGAAGTTTCTCAGTCTAGAGGCAGGTGTTGGCTCATGAGAGCTAGAACTAGGGGATTGTGAACCTTGATTCCCACTCTCGAAAGCTACCAACTAGCTAATCATATCAATGAATCCTTGAAAATCGGCCTCTGAAGTTAGAACAGGTGGAGAAGTAGGCATCATAGGAACACTAGTAGTCCTGGGCGATCGACCTCAGCCCCTTATTTCCATTTGAGAAGGCACATCTGAAGTAGGGTTCTCAACTGTGCTAGCTGAAACATTTCTCTATGTTATGGTGAATCTAGGAGGCACAATCTACAAAGCATGTAACCCACAAATTAGAAAAGGATTTTGTATAGTTTTCAACTCTATCTCACGAACTTAGATCATAAGAAAGGGTAACAGTTCTTATTGTCCTGTAGCCTCCTGCTTATGAAATATGGTGCACAATACTCTCTTAACAAAAATCTACTAGAAATGGCTTCATAGATTCCCTATGACTCTTGAACTCTGTGCTCTGACACTAAGTTTGTTATACCTTGGGCAGGTACCCTTGGTGTGGCCTCCACTTGAAGAACCATTCTGATTCCCCAAGAGAACCACTTGGCCTCATTGTCACATCAACTTGATAGTGGAAGAATAACTCAGAAAGTAAGACATCATATGCAAGAAGATAAATAAGTGCATAACTCTACTCTATCATAGCTTATAGTGAAGATAAGTTTAGATACAATATACTTATTAAATACTCTACACTAATGTCTATGAAGCCTCGACTTAACCGTCTAATGTCTATGAAGCCTCGACTTAACCATCTAGAATGGTGCCATGACAGGCAATGGACACCTCAATCAAAAGTAAATAAAGTACTCAACAATAATAAGGAGATAATAGGGGTCCTCTGGAATGTAAGGAGGGCTCACCAACTCTGGGAGTGTACTGGACTGGACCTTAATGATGCGCGGGCCAAAGCCCTCTATCATCTGTATTGTATCTGTTTCATAAAATGATGCAGATCAAATGGATATTAGTACATGAAATATATAGGTATGTAAATTGTCTCAAGAAAAGTAAAGCTCAACTCACTTACCTAGACTCAACAACTCATGCGCAAAACAGTTTATGCAAGTTTTATAGAAAAATCATGCTTTTGAAATAGGCTCAGTAAAATAGACTTAGTTTGAAATCTCATGCTCAAATCAATGTTTCTTGGGAGTTTCTCTTAACCTACATCCTCATCTAACCATTTTTAATTAGGTGATGCATAATGAATCAACATCGTTGCCACGCCCGCCCTTAACTTGCCACAGAAAAGGGCGATCAACTCTCTCTTGGATCCAGAATAAGTGTCCACTTATGGGACAAAAGTCAGCAGGCTAGCTGTAATGACTATCCTACGCTGGCAACATAGTTTTGTGGGTTAGAGTATAAGTGTACTCGCTCCCTGCTCTGTGCTCGATACTCCTCCTAAGAATAAAATATGCTCGACTCCTCAGTCAACTCATTAGTCAACTCAAAACTCAACCCCATTGGGTTATCTCATCTCAGCTCATCTCAGTAATTCGTCAATTCATTCAATCAATGCAAGGCATCAAATTTAACTCAGACTCAAATGGTCATTTAGACTCACTCAATTTACTCATCATGTAATGCAAGCAAGATATTCATGTGCAGCAATATCCATGACTTAATGCAACATGCTCTTCATACTCGTGCTCAAATTACTCTACTCTAAATGCTCATTTTACGTCAACTCAAATATTCAAGGTGATGAATAAAATCTCATAAAAATCATGTGATTTAGGGTGCATGCTATCAAGTATGAAATACATGTACAAATCTCGTAGTAATTGATCATGACATGTAGTAAATTACCTTATGTAATATAACAAGACCTCGTGATAGATGCAAGAATTTCAATATTAAGATAGTACAGTTCTCAAAGTCTCAACTCTTTTCCTCAAAATCTTGACTCAAGAAGATGATGAAGGGGTGTGTGAAGGAAGAGATTTCACACTTTGGTAAGCCTTAATTACCTGAGAATGAGAGCAAATCAACCTTCAACTCAATCCTTCCTCTTGTGTGAAAACCCTAGTTTCTTCCTTCTTCTCCTCTTTGCTCTCAAGAACCCTCAAGGTGAAAACAGTAGCGACCCTCAAGTCATTTTGAAACATAGATCTTTAAAAAAATTATTTTATAAATTTTTAATGGGGCTTTTGGACTATTCGATAACTTTTGTTATCTAGCTTAGGAGTAATTTTAGATTTTTAGTTACATAATATTTTTAAAGTGATAATCTAATTAAAATTCTATACTTTTTGTCCTATTTCTATTAAGTTTAATTAATCGAATTTGGTACTATTAGTACATAATTAGGTTAAAATAAAATAAGAAAAGGAGGAGAGTTGAGCGACGATAGTACGGATTTCAATTTGCTGCAGGTAATCTTTATCAATTTCTATTAAATTATGTACTACTATACGGTTACATTGATATAATGTTGATGAATTGTGGAAAGATCTTAAAGTGGGTAGATTAGTATGTTGGAACTAGAGACACGTATTGAAACTAAACAAATAGCTACTGATAAGTTAGTCAAATTATTGTAATGTTAGTTTGGTACTAGTTATAGTTAATATAATAATGTTAAGAGTAGTTACTATAATAATGTATGTTGAGAACGAATCCTCTGGTTAAGAATTACTATGCTAGTGTTGACGAATCTTGTGGTTAACTGATAGTTACTCTAATAATATACTAGTTACTATAATGATGTTGATGAATCTTGTGGTTAAGAATTGGTATGCCTAAGATTGCATGTACAATTTACATTGGAACTTTTTTAGTAAGCAACTAATTACGTTGAATTGTTGTTATTGTGCAAAATAGGTAAGTATTAAAATGTAAGATGGACATTGTTGGTTACTAGAGTTTGTATATAGAGGTATTAAAGACATTAACAAAGAGAAAAGTGTTGAAGCACGACAAATGTGCAGCAACCCTTTCCCTTCTGTATACATATAAATATATATATTTGCTCTTACATTTTGACATTTTATGATATCTGAAGGAATTAAAACTTAACTATACGATTGACCTTTAGGAACTTAATTATGTAATTGGATGAGCTTTTGGATTTAAGCTAGATGTATATGAATATGAGTATTGATGGACTCGTTTGCTTATGAATATTATATATTTGCCAGAATCGAAACGTTTGGAGGAATTAAAGATAGGAAAAGTAGTAGTGATCTGGCTTGCTTGACTTTGGTTCGTCGGTTAAGGTAGGCTATGATTTGTTCTATCTAATAAAGAGACTCTTAATAGCGATTTATAGTCATTGAGTAAAACTGTAATATTTTCTATGCACTTAACTGTTGTGGTTTGGTTGACTGATATATTGTTGTGGTTAGTTTGCAATCTCAAGACCATGAAACCCATAATCTTAAACTTGATATCTCAAAGTGATGCTTTAAATAAAGAAGACTTGGTGAAACATTGGTAATGAATTGTGAGAAGTAATAATAAAGGATAATGAATTATATGTTGGATCATCCAGTGTCATGTTCAGACACATACATGTTATAGGATTGGGTATCACGTTCATATATATATATATATATATTAACCAACATCAAATTCCTTTAACCCTACAATTTTCTCACAGGTTCCATATCCTAGGATATACGTAAAAGTTTGCATTTCACAAACCAGAGGGACAAAAAAGCCTCCCATGGTTAGCTCTCCAAGGCCATTGCAAATGGTACAAAAGCTGGAATCCATCCGAAGCCTATGTTCAAGAGGTCGAAAAATGCAATTGATTTTTTGTTGCAAGAACCTTCCATCTAGGCTAAGGTCAAAGCCCTTGAGGCCAAAGTACAACAAGAACTTTGTGCAGATTTACCAACAACCTTTTAGAATAGGAAAAAAAAGACATAGTTAGATTTCCTTTTGAGCCTGACTTTGATGAGAAAACCATCCTTACAAAAGCTCGCCCCATCCAAATGAACCATAAGCTCACAATGTATTTCCAGGATGAAATCAATGACCTTCTCAAAAAACAAATTATCTCTCAAAGAAAATCCCATTGGAGTTGTGCCGCCTTCTATGTCAACAAAAAACCTGAGATTGAACGAGGAGTCCCTCGATTAGTCATCAATTACAAACCCTTGAACTCTGCTCTTCGATTGATTAGGTATATTATTCCTAATAAAAACGATCTCCTCTAGCGCCTTTATGCTACTACAATCTTCTCAAAATTTGACCTAAAATCTGGTTTTTGGCAAATTCAAATCAACCATAGGGATATTTGCAAAACTGCTTTTACTATACCTTTTAGGTAGTATGAGTGAAATGTTATTCCCTTTGGATTGAAGAATGCCCTTTAGAATTCCAGAAAATAATAAATGACATCTTTAACCAATTTTCTAATTTCATTATAGTCTATATTGACGATGTTTTGGTATTTTTCACAAGCATTGACCAACACTTCAAACATTTAAGGACTTTCTTCAATGTCATCAAAGAAATTGGCATGGTTTTATCCAAAATTAAATATAGTCTATTCCAAGTTGATATTCGATTTCTTGGATACCTAAAATAATAGTAGTAGAGTATGGGGAAGAAGGATAGGAAGTAACACGGATAATATTAAATGTACAGAATAAACATAAGTATTAATGTAATGCAATGAGTTAGGCGACAGAGCTAATCACAAAATGCAATTTATTTAATTAACTAGATGTAGGTGGCAGTGCCAATAACAAATAACAAAGAGGACATAACAGATAAGTACTTAATAAAAGTAAAATAAAGGAAAAGCTTTAAAAATTGAAAATTAATATTATAATCAATTAAACTTTGAATGTACAAAGAAGGAGCAGACGCTAACCAATATTCTTGAGAGAGAGAGCTCTTGAAAGTGAAAGAATATGATGTCTTACAAATAGAAAAGTTGGCTCTACTTATAGCCAAAACTTTGCTACAGTGAAAGTGCTATGGTAGTGCTACAGTATTGCTATAGTGGTGCTACTGGATGAACCACTTATTAATTGGATTCTTATGTCATGGATGACTTCATGTCACGCCCCAAAGTCCCGTTAAGGTGGACTAGCACCCGTCGCCGATAACGCTCGAGAGAACCAACCTGTATCTATGCGTTTTCTATACATACTATAAGGGGTTTCTACATTTGACATGCCTTTAAGAATATA
>JAOTQR010133483.1:0-21669 GCA_025774065.1 Solanum ossicruentum | reverse complement strand
TTCGGTAGAATTATAGAATATGATTAGAAAGGAAATCGACTTAGTAGGTGAGTATGTGTCCCTACCGGACACCGGTCGCGACCCCAGGGAGGGGTGTGACATTGAGTTAGCATGGTGAGAGCATCCCAGAGCTCCCCATGGCTGGTTGTTGCTCCGGTGTACGGGCTCTCCTTCCTCTTGTGTTAGGCATAGTCTATCATAGCAAAGAACAATCGTTAGGGGGACAACCTTACCTTAACTTCTATAGCACAACATAGAGTATGAAGAAGGGAAACATTTCTTAAAATGTCTCGTAACCTCTTACTCATAGTTATGGTGCACAACCATGAATAAGACTCCAATGAATGTGTTGTGTTAGATTCCAAGGACCATTAACAACCTATTACTATGATACCACGACCCAAGTCTAGGGCCTACACGTGACACGGCCCATGGGAACCCGAAGGGACCCTAAGCAAGCCTCTTAACGATATCATTAACATCCTTGGTCTCGGAAGCAATAAAATAAGGATAAAGATTAGAAAATAGGGATAAATGGGGCTATGAGACATCTTTTATATCATAAAACATCAAAAGAGTCAAAGAGAGTCAAAGCTCTTAGCATCATTACATACTTGTCCAACAACACCTCTAATCATAGAACATGGGGTGCCAAAGCAAGCAACCGGCTCACCGTCAAAGTCATAAGTAGCCAATATAAGAGGAGTCAATACATAGCATAATCAAAAGATGTATGTCCTCGGAGTTGAGGACTCACCAACTTCCTTTGAGAGAAATCTTACTAGCCACGTAGAGGAGGAGGATGATCAAGTGGAGCTTCGGTCCCTACATGGTAACACCATGTAGGCATAGAGTATGCGTTAGTACATTTGAATGTACTGCGTATGTAGGATGCAATGCAACATGAGATAGACAACATAATTGAAATGCATATTTAGGCAATAAGTGAGCGTATAACAATATGGCATGCAATACATAGAACATTTTACGTGTGCAGGAAGAGACTATCATTAATAACCAAGGCCTACCACCTCCATAGCGAGGCGTTTGAGGTATAAACCCCTTAATATGGTTGTACAGGCCTATTACCTCCCGAGTGAGGCAATTGTGGTACAAACCCCCTAACATGGTTGCACGGGCCTACTACCTCCTGAGCGAGACAATTGAGGTACAAATCTTCCGACATGGTTTTATAGGCCTACTAACTCCCAAGCGAGGCAATTGAGGTGCATACCCCCCAACATGGTTGTTCGGGCCTACTACTCCCTGAACGAGGCAATTGATCGACTTGCACTATAGATGCCATTCATGAAATCAACACATATAAACATTCCTTTCATCATCATAAAGTCACTTAGCTAATGTACCATGCATTAGGCCTTCAACAACTTAAGAAGCATTAACCGGACATTTTATCAAAAACTTGGTAGGTGCGTAAAGCTAGTATAAAACCATGTAATTCAAGAGTGAAATCATGCAAGTAAATTCTATGTAAAACCACCCACCAACACTTGGTAGTACTGTCATAGCCCAAGCCTAGGGCCGAGATATGACCAGCGAATGGGGAACTCGAAGGAACCCTAGATAATCCTCATAGCATATCATTACACATCCTTGGTCACGAAAAATAATTAAATGACATCTGAAGAATGGAAATAAGGCCAAAAATGGCTAAGGGAGAACTTGTCGTAACATAGAGCCAAGAGACAATAGAATCAACTCGTAGCATAAATATATAGCTTTGTCCAGCAACACCTCTACTGCATAGATAATGGTGGGGGACAGGACATACGATCGGGCTCACCCTCATAGTCTTATGTATACGATAAAGTAAAGGGAATCTTAATACATAGTGTGAGAGAATAGTCCTTGTCCCCGGAACGGAGGACTCACCGAAGGATAACTTGAACAATCCATCTAGCAACAAGAAGAATCAATAGGAGCTCTGGTCCCTATATGGTGATACAATGTAGGCAAGAGTATGCGTTAGTATGTTTGAGTATACTAAGTATGTGGGATACAGTGCAACAATAGATTGGCATCATAATCCAAAATGCATAATGATAGGCAACAGGCAAAATATAGCAATATGACATCTATGATCAATGCATAAGTAAAACATGCTTAAGTAAATCATGCTCATATAGAATATCATATATGAAGATGAGGCTGAGAATGGTCACGCTCCAATAAGAAAGCAATCGCTATTAGTGATTAACCTAACTGAGGTTAGGGTGGAATCCATAGAGAATACAGGACTTGACTATAGGATTTCACTACTAATCAATCCTAGTATCTATAACTATAATCTCTAGATGGGCGGGGGGGAGGGGGATTTTTTGTAATTCAAAGAACAACTTAAAATAAATTCTAACTAGATTATGGGAAAAAGCTCAATTTTGGTAGCAACTTGGGAATTGTGTTCCCCATGATTAGTTGACTCAATTATCCTAGATAACATAACTACGATTAGTGAATTGCATGCAGTACGGTAACTTAGGTTCTTTCAAACCTCTTGTGAAGGTAAAGGTCGAATTTCACCATGGTGTTTAGTTGGCTGCCATGGCGTGCCAACTAATCATTACCTATTGTCACAGTCAATAAACCCTTGGTCAGGTTTGGTCGATTAGACGGGAAAACATCAATTGAATCCTGTCATCTACTTCCCTTTTCCTATTCGTCACTACCTTGATCGAGATTGTGATACTGGGCAGGGTTTAGTGTTGGCCACCACCAAACAACATTAATCATCAAGGGAAATAGATAATACATGTAAACCCCCAATCATAAATATGCACAAAACCTAGGTTATCTCAAGTCAACTACCCATGGTTCCCAGAACCCCAAGTTGTGGGAGCTTAGCTACTCATTGCTAAGATAAAACACACAAAAATGCAAATAGGAGACATAGTTGAGAGTTTCACCAATAACAATGAAGGAAACCACAAATTGCAAATCCACAAGCTTGGTTGATCAATAATGCATACAAAGCAAGATTTGCAATTTCCCAAAATGAGTCTTTAAAGAAAGAACAAAATAAACTACTCTAAAACCTAAGAAAAGCTTCAAAATTATCTTAGAGTAGTGTCTCTGCTCGAACTCTCTCAAAATAACCTCACTTAAACTATGTATAGTATGTATAAAAAACCCTAAAATTTATGCAGAAAAGACAGCTGACATCTGATAAGTTTCACAATTATGACTCGTAGGAGAACCTAGGAGTCGAAGTCGGGGTCTCGGATTAGGATCTTAGCATCTTGGATTGAACTGGTACGAGCCATAGGTACAAGTCATTGCTTGGGCTACGACTCTTATGTTGATCTCATAGTCTTGGTCTTTAATTTTTCATCCAACATTTTGGCTCTCTGATTCTTGCTACGAGTCCACCTATTTGAGTTGTAGTGTGTTTTACAACTCGTTGGCTGGGGCTCGTAGGGGTGACCTTCACTTGGCAGATTTCTGATTTTTTGTCTCCGATTCTTTTACTACACGACCCCACGACTCGTAGAGTGAGCTATGACTCGTAGAAGAGCTCGTATGGCCTATGCTTCAGCTAAATCTGCAATTTTTTCAAAAAATAATGCTAACCTAACTTTTCTGAAAGATTAACACAAAAACACATAAAAATACTAAAAATTCACTTTAAGAACTCATAAAATCCTTGGTTTTAGGCATCAAATGTGCTGTAATTTGATAGCATATCAATATCCTCAACTTAGAATTATTACTTGCTCAAGCGACGAATCAATCTACGTAGACAAAGAGAAATGCACAAAAACTATATCAATTGCATATACAATAGCTAATTTGATTCATGTACCCAACTACTACTTTCAAAATAAAGTTGCAAAGTTATTGAGCAAACAAGAACATCATGAGGTACCTGACAATCCAACTTTGATAAGCTAAGGGGCATTAACCTTCCACATTCACTGGCATAGTCATATGCTAATCAAGTAGTGTAAATACCCTCACCAGATAGAAGTCTCTCACACTCACTCAAGCATATTCAGAAATCAGGGATTGAGGAAGCATTCTCACTCTCACAATTGAAATTCATGCATAATGACTAACAACATAAGCTTGCCCCTGTACTCATTTTTTGGTTTAGTTCAAAAGTGGATTGGGATCACTTTAGGACTTATTGGCTAATAACAAGGGCTCAGGGGGCTTTTGTATGGTATTTTGGGCAAATTGTGACTAAAAGCTATCCTCGAACCAAGATTACCAACACTTTTTGCTTTCATACTCCAACCCTTTCACCAACACCTCCCTTATTTCTCCCTTCTCAAACTTTCTTGGGCTTATTCTTTCACTTTTCAGCTGTGCCTTCATTTTGAACTCATTTTTGCTTTTTTTTTTTAATCTTAGGGCACCCTTTTCTTTCTTTTTCTTCACCCGGCTCATAATTATTCATTTTCTTTCTTTTCATCTCAACTAACTACGTCATTTTTGTTACTTCACCACAATAAGGGCCACGCTCAACTTAGGCTTTTAGCCTAAGGTGAAGTACACAATATCTATGCCTCAAACCAGGGCCACCAATGCAACCACCCTCAACTTAGTTTTTTAGCCTCAATCAAGGTTCACATGCTCAAGGATAGATCAGGGCCAATATCAGGGTATTTCATCAAACGAGGTGAGGTTAGCAAGGTGTCAAGAAAAAAATATGAGCATATGAGAAACTCAAACATTTGGAACAAGGGATTCACTAGTTCATTTGGTAGGCCATTTAGGCAAAAGTGGGCTACCTATCAGAATAAGGGCCTAAGATCACCTCCAAATCAACTAAGTCACTGAACCAATCTTAGAGTATGAGGGCAAGTTCCGAGTCCATACAAAATGCATGAATGCAAAAAATAAGCTCAAAACACACAAGGAAATTGTATCCACAATCAAGTATAGGCTTAAAAGGTTATGCTTTCAATCTCAGCTTACCTTCACAATATCAGAACAAACATTGCCATATATTCAGAAATGTATGAATGTATCAAAACTCACAACCTCAAAAATTTTGAGGGTACCTAATTATGCATCAAGCGTTTAAAGAAAATTTAAGAGCTATATATATGCCATAAGATAATATTACTATGCATTTACAAATTATCTATACTTCCTAAAACATGCCGGTTCAACAGAAAATTAAACATCCACAAGGAAAAAGAAGCATGACAAGAAAACCTTGGGATCAAAAATAAAGGAAGTTATGGAATTGAGGCTACTCAGACTTCACCTTAATCTATAACTTCCACCACCCCACCAAAAGATGATACTTTTTCTTCAAAGTAAAGACAAAACAAGAAGATACAAGGGGTGTACCTTGGGTTGCCTCCCAGGAAGCACCTGGTTTAATGTCGTGGCACGAAAAAAAGCTTTTACATTCATGCCTCTTCAAGGTCCCAATCTTCCACTGTTTGGACCTCTGCCAAGTCACCCATATACCTCTTTGTCCATTGACTTTGAAAGCTTTACCCTCCCTACTCTCTAAATCAATAGTTTCATGGCTAAAAATGCACACAAATCTGAAAGGCCCCATCCATTTAGATTTGAGTTTTCCAGGAAACCACCTTATGCGTAAGTTGTAAAGCAACACCATGTCTCCCAGAGCAAATTGGCGATATGTCTCCCGGAGCAAATTGGCGATCTTCAATTCTATGATCATGCTGAACCTTCATTCGTTGTTTGTACAAAGCAGAGCTCTCATAGGCTCACAATCTAAATTCATCAAGTTCATTTAGTTGCATTAACCTAGAGATTGCAGCTTCATGCCAATATAGATTCAGTTTATTCAATGCCCACAATGCACCATCTGGGGTCGGTCGGGGGTTGAGACTCGGTCTCCTTCTGGTCAGGCTGAGAAGTGTTCTCAGATTTCGACTCGGAGTCGGAATGTGTAGGAGTCATCTGCGGTGAACTACTCCCTGAGTCATTTTTCTCCCCTTGTTGTACCTCTTCTTCAGACTGGGAGGAACTTGTAACTTCCATAGTCTCCCGAGCTGTACGGGCTCGGGTTTGAGGAACATCGACAAAAGGGTCAATCCTGACCCTATGGACTTCAAATAAACCTTCGAACCTCTCAGTCTCGAAAGACGTATCCACTAGTCTCCGCCTAAATATTTGGATAGCCCTCTTGTCTTTGGGGCGTCATGATATCTGCAAAACAACCAACAATCCATATGAGCGTCAAGACAATTTACTTACTTAACACATAAGAAAAAACAAAACTAAATAAAGGGAAAAGAAGAACTGATGCAACTGCAGATGTGCAGCTTTGAGTGTAGTTACAACTCATAGGTTGACCTATGAGTCGTATATTGGCCTCGTAGAACCAATTGTTCCTTTAAAAATGCTTTCTAATCATAGATACGAGACACAATTATGACTCGTAGTGTGGCCTACGAGTTATAACCCCGGTCTCGTACCTAGTTCTAGAAACATTTTCAAAACTCAGCTAAGTCTATGAGACCCTCACTACAAGTCATAACAGGTAGTACGAGTCATAGGTGAATCTTGTATGAGGAATGTGAAGGAATTACAGGTGGTTGATGCTTGCTACGAGGGACCACTACGACTCATATGGGAACTTACGATCATAAGAGTGCCTTGTAACTGAGCACAAAACTACCTGGATTGCCTACTCATTTCTCACTCAAGGCACAAATTCAACACAATGTTTTAACTCATCCAAGAAAACAGGAGCAAAGCAAGATTAAACGACAGATATTCAACTCCAAACTAAGATTGGGAATTCAAAATGACCATTAACCCTAGGAGTCAAAATCAATTTTACAATTTGTCAAGCATACCAAACATAGAACATATTCCAAACCAACACTTGGCAATCATACAATGATCCAAAGGAGTGCAATAACCATTCTTCACAATTCAATCTCAACCCATATGTTGAAACACAAGCAATCACACCCATACTACCAATATTTCAACCTCCGACAACAAGTTAAACCATGAGTAGGCAATAATCAAACAATACAACCATGAATCATAAATGTCACATTTGTCATCACCCATTCAATAATTCCCACACAATTCGGTTTATAACTCAACTCTTCTAAGCCTACACACCCTAAATTAACATTCTAGTTCAAGAATCACTATATGGCATGATTTTAACATGATTATATAAAGCTCACACTCATATAGTGAACAATCTTACCACAAAAGATTTGAAAATTTAACCAAGGAGCTTACCTATTGATTGGAGAAGTAAACCAAAGTGCAAGAAATCAAAAACCACACCGAAACCTAGAAAATGGTGACTTCACTGGAGTCCTTGCCGAAAAGTGACGTGGGTTGTCGGGATTTTTGGTCGGATATGGATTCATGGGGTGGGAGATGGTTTTCCATCGCGTTTAGGGTTAGAAGATAGAGAATTGGGGTCAAATGTTATTTTGACCCCTTTTATAACAAATGGGGTCAGGTTTAAAAATGGATCAAATCAGAGCTACAAAACCCCAACTACGAGTTGTAGGTCATCCTACAGCTCATAGGTCCCGATCTCATACCTGACCCAACAGTCAGCAAAAATTTCATAAATCATACTGAGCACTACGAGCCCCTCTTATGACTACTAGGGGATCCTATAAATCGTAAGGTTGGGACGTAGTGTATGTGCCAACTTCAGATGCTCACTGTTTCCCCCTATGAGCTATGACTACGAGTCATAATGATAACTATGGCTCATAGGCCTGCTCGTAGGAGCTGGTCTAAGTCTAATTTTTTCCAAATCTTTAATTATTCACTTTTTACCTGCAAACCAAGTAGCAAAACATAGAAATCCTCAAAAATTATTACAATTGCATCATTATCTCTAACTTTAAATCAAACTACTAGTACTACTCGAAGTTTCACACAAATAAATAATTATCAAAATGCTTGGGTTGCCTCCTAAGAAGCGTCTTGTTTAATGTCGTGGAACGATTTTGTCATCTTCCTTCATCAATAATAATCGAGGGCCCACACCTCTCTCTTGAACTCATCCGGATGTTTCATGGATTTGGGAATATCGAACACAAACTCCACATCATTCACCCTGAATCGAAGTTGACCCAAATCAATATCCACTAGCGCCCTCCCAGTGGCCTAGAAAGGTCTCCCAAAATAATGGGTACCTCAAAGTCAACCTCGCCGTCAAGGATCACGAAATTCGCAAAAAATGAATTTATCGACTTTAACAAGCAAATCTAGCAGGATTCCCTTAGGTTTCTTTATAGTTTAATTAGGCATGAGCAACCTCATTCTCATGGGGGTAGGATTGCTAAGACCAAGCCTTTTGAAGACTGCAAGAGGCATTAGATTGATGCTAGCTCCCAAATTGCCTAATGCTCTTGCGAATTCAACATCACCAATAGTACAAGGGATGTTTAATGAGCCGGGATCCTCACACGTTTGCACTAGGAATTTGGTCATGATTACACTACATTGTTGGAGCTCTTGGTTCTAAGTATGTTTCTTTGTTACCAAATCCTTCATATATTTAACGTGTCCGGGTATTTTCTCCAAGGCTTCCTAGAGAGGGATGCTGATGGATAGTTGTCTTAACATCGACAAGAATTGCTTGAACTTACCATCTTCTTCCTTCTTTTTAAGCCATTGTGGGAAAGGAGGATGTGATTTTGGGATTGATTTAGCTTTCTCTTGCTCCTCCACCTCTTGGTTCTCCATCCCTTGCTCCTTGGAGTTTCTTCCTCACTCATTACCTTGCTATATCAATGGTTCTTTCCTCAACCTCATCATCATCAATTGACATAGGGGGATCTATTGTGCTCTTGCCACTCCGAGTCATCACTACAATGCAATGCCTTTCATTTTTTAGAATTTGAACAATATTGCTTGGTAGGGTGCCCTTTTGGCATTTGTTCAATTGTGAAGACACTTGCCTACACTGTTGTTTAAGTTTCTTGATTGCCATTGAATTGGACTCTATTTTTTGATTAACGCTAGAGATATCTTCTTTCATTCCCTTGAGAGTCTCATCTTGATGTTCTGCTTGCTTCAATAACTTTTCAAACATCTCTTCGATCTCAGAATTGCTTGATCCGACATCACGATTATGTGGTGGCACATAAGGAACGCCTCTCTAGCCTTCTCTTCTCCCCCATTCTATGTCTGGCACTCTTACTCTTTCATAGTATCCACCCCTATTATCTCTGTATGCCCCTTCTAGATTGAAGTTCCAACCTTGATTCCTGGAACCTTGCCTCCAATAACCTGAGTTGGATCCTTAGGGATTGTTACGGAAACCCACCACTTGGTTGCTTATATAATAGGCATCCTCATCAAAGAATTGATCAACATAAACTAGTGCAATTGGGGGTTGGTGAGCTATTTTCTTTATGCTAGCTTGGTTTTGCTTCAAAACCAAATCCATGCTTGTACGGAGTTAAGCAAGTTACTCCATAATCTCTTCATTCACTTTCGCTTGCTCACTATTTGTGGTAACTGCATAAGAACTCTTTCTATTACTATGCTTACTCTGACCCCATGCTCTATTGATCTTCACCCCTTGCTCCATTCTTTCTGCCACTTACTCAAATGGTTGATCAAGAAAAACACCTCCCATGATGGTGTTGGCACATGCTTTGCTATTATCATCAAGTTCTTTGTATATGATCTCGACCAAAGCATCATCAACAATCTTATGATCAGGGACCATTCTCAAGCATTTGGTGAAGTTCTCCCATGTAGTGCTAAGAAAGTCTCCAAGCAATTGCTCGAAGTTATTAAATTGGTTTTAAGCTTCATCTTCTTCGACCTTGGGAAATATCTTTCTAGGAACACCGTTTCAGCTCATCCGAACTCGTGATGGTACCCAAAGGAAGTTCAGACAACCATATTACTGCATTGCCAGTCAGTGACAATAGGAACAACCTCAATCCAATAACATCAGTAGAAATATTTTGTGTCACCATGACACTTTTGCAAACTAAGATGATATTTTGGAGATGACAGTGGGGATCTTCTAATATTAGCCCTGTGAATAGGCCACGATTTTGGAGCATCTGGAGTAATCCACTTGATACCGCGAACTTAGCATCTGTTAGTAGAGGGGGCAGTACTATAGAACCGGTAATATCCATCGCCATAGGGTTTAGTTGGTATTGATTCCAGCCATAAGCATTTGCATTGAAGTCTCTGAGCTATGGCCGATTAACCTTTGGTGGTGAATCTCCTCTTTTCTTAAGTCTTCCTCATCCATATGCATATCTCCTCAACCTCCATGTCTTCATTCACTCGAGCCATCCTTCTTGGTTGTCAATGGATCTACCCAATTTAGGGGAGCTAATGGATTGCCTTGGCTCCTTGGGTTGGGCATACAACCTAGTATACACTGCAAAAGAATTCAAGCAACAAAAACAAAACAAAAGAAAAGTACAATAGACTCTAGAAAATTAATACTAGAATAAACTAGTAGTGCAATCAAATCAAACCTAGCCGTATTCCTCGGCAACGATGCCATAATTTTATGATGATGTTTATTCTCTAATAAGGAAGCGGTCACTATCAGTAATTAACCTAATCGAGGTTAGGGTCAAATCCACAGGAAATACAGGGCTTGACTATAGGATTTCACTACTAATCATTCCTAGTATCTATAACTATAATCTCTAGATGAGGGGGGGGGGTTGTTGTAATTCAAAGAATAGCTTAAAATGCTAACAAGATTACGAGAAAAGCTCAATTTTGGGAACAACTTGGGAATTGTGTTCCCCATGGTTTGTTGACTCAGTTACCCTAGTTAACATAACTACGATTAGTGAATTGCATGCAGGATGGTAACTTAGGATCTTCTAGCCTTCTTGTGAAGGTGAAGGTCAAATTTCACAATGGCGCTTGGTCGGCGACCTTGACATGCCAACTAACCATTACCTATTGTCTTAGTCAACCTCCCCTCGGTCAAGTTTGGTCAATTAGATGGGAAAACATCAATTAAATCTTGTCATCTACTTCCATTTTCCTACTCATCACTACCATGGTCGGGATCATGATATTAGGCAGGGTTTGGTGTTGGCCACTACCAAACAATATTAATCATGAAGGGAAATAGATAATACAAGCAAAACCCCAATCACAAATATGCACAAAACATAGGTCATCTCAAGTCAACTCCCCATGGCTCCTACAACCCCAAGTTGTGGGTGCTTAGCAACTCATGTCTAAGCTAAAATACACAAAAATGCAAATAAGAGACATAATTGAGAGTTTCACCAATAACAATGAAGGAAATAGGCATTACAAGTTGAAAATCCACAAGCTTAATTTATCAACAATGCGTACAAAGCAAGATTATACAATTTCCTAAAATGAGTCTTTAAAGAAAGAACAAAATAAAATACTCTAAAACCTAAGAGAAGCTTCAAAATTGTCTTGGAGTAGTGTCTCTGGTCGAAATCTCTCAAAATAACCTAACTTAAACTATTTATAATGTATATAAAACAACTCTAAAATTTATGCAGAAAAGACAACTGACATTTGATAAGTTTAGCAGTTACGATACGAGTCATAGTCGGGGTCTCAAATCAGGACCTTAGCATCTTGCACTGAACTGGTACAACCCTTAGGTGCGAGTTGGTACTTGGGCTATGACTCCTATGTTGATCTCGTAGTCTTGGTCTTCAGCTTTGGTCCAATATTTTGGCTCTTCGATTCTCGCTACGAGTCCACCTGCACAAGTTGGAGGGTGTTTTACGACTCGTAGGTTGGGGTTCATAGGGGTGACCTTCACTTGGAAGATTTCTAAATTGTGATCTCTGATTCCTGCTACGACACCACCCTACGCATCATAGCGTGAGCTACGACTCGTACAATAGCTCGTATGGCCTATGCTTTAGCAAAATTTGCTACTTTTCTTCAAAATCATGCCAACCTAACTTTTCTACAAGATTAATACAAAAACACATAAAATACTAAAAAGTCACTTTAAGAACTTACGAAATACTTTATTTAGGCATCAAATGTGCTATAATTTTATAGCACATTAGAGACCAAACTAGCTTTCTAAGGTATGAACCCCTTGGTAGGTTGGTGATGTTGCCACCCCATCACCTAGGTGGAGATGAGTATTAACCCTCATTCTTGTTTGGTGATGTTTCCACCCCATCACCTAGGTGAAGATGAGTATTAACCCTCATTCTAGGTTGATGATGATGCCACCCCGTTAACCTGGAGGAGATGAGTATTAACCCTCATTCTAGGTTACCCGAGCTCTTGTACCCCTAGATCGGGCATGGTCTATGAAACATTTTATATAGGATTCATCATAAGCTCTAATGCAATACCTCATGTAGGAATAATCATGTACATAAGCTAATTTCATCATCATAACATCATTCATATCATATCTCATGCTTTGGATTTTCAATTTCTCAAGAAAACATAGCTGGACATTTTATCAAACACCTTGGGGGTATGTAATGAGGGTTAAATAGCATTCAATTTGAAGATGCAATCATGCAGGAAAATCAGCGGTAAAACCTCTAATCAATACCTTGCAACACCCCCAAGATATTCATATCAAAACCCCTTATCAAATCCAATATTAGATCCAACATTTGAAGCTCAAAACATGTTAAAACAACCATATTTTCATGAACTAAATTCACTGTACAGTAAATTTCTCAATTTACAAGACCCATATGTAAAATCAACTTTAAATCATGTAATATTAAGTAAAAGTGGGTTTAGGCACCATGGGTGAAAGGACCCAATGGTTCAACACCACATACCTTAGCTTTTGAGAGGTTCTTGAAGAAGACTTTAATGGAGACTTGAAGCTTGAATGAGGTCCTTGATGAAATCCTTAAGATTGGTCATGAATTTGGGACTTGAATTTAGGGTGAAATTTGAGTCTAAGTGTTTGAGAGGATATTGGGGAATGTTGAGGATTATATGAGGGTGAAATAAAGATAAATATAGAGGTAAAAACATGTACAAGAACCCTTAGGCCCAAGACTTTGAAATCAAAAAAATAGGGCCAAAATAGCACTAGTCCGCATTGCGGAGGCGACGCGGATGCTCACTGGAATCTGCATTTTCTAAATGAATGAGTTTTACAAAAATGGGAATAAGACCTTCATCCAAACTCATAATGATGTGAAATGAAGAGTGTTTGAAAGCTAATTCAAAGTGTTTTAAGTCGGTAGGTCACGGGCCACTCAATTTTGTGTGTGCTAAGAGATATGTTCCTTCATATTTGACCTTCCTACACAACATTTATTGTGATTTTTGAATTTTGATACGGTTTTTCTAAAGTTCAGGATAGAACCATTCCCCACTCAATTTGACACCCTAGACAAGAATATGAAGTCAGATTTTCGAAATAGTGAATGAATTTTTAGATACATGGAAATAACGATTTCGGGCACTTTCGAGGTATGTTTTCGAGCACTTTTTGGGGTCGTTACAATATATCTCCCTGGGGAAAGTTCGTCCCCAAATGTAAAATAAATATACATGACAAGAGTAACCGTAAAAAAATCAGCCCAACAATAATGCAACATTACGTTTAAAACACCATTTTCAAAATATTAGCATAAATGTAAAATCATCTTAAACTTGCCAACTTAAACATGAATGCATATGAATGACATAGGGGCTGAAATGCAAGACTTGAAATCATAAAAAGGGCTTGACATGTTATCATGAGCTTGAATAGAATGAAATAGATACAGATTTTGCTCCTCCACGCCTGCTCCGGCTCCCCGACTGCACACGAATAGACGACTCTCCCAAAGGGCCTTGAAGAACGCTATATCATTATCAATCAACTTCTACACGCATCCATCAAACACCCTCATCGGGGCTTTCTCTTAAGCCAACTTACCATCCTTAACACCCACAACCTCAAAGTGTTCCATAACACTAAAGTCACCAACACATCACATCAACCTAGGAGCATGAAGAACCAAACTAATCATATTTACATCCATAGGAAATTCCCAAACTTATGCAACCTTATCAACCTCCCTCTACACATTATAAGGACTCATAATCTTCAACTCAATTGTCAATCTTAAATACACCTAATCCACTTGGTACCATACCCACCATCTCCCCTTTGGTAGTCAACCTATACTCCATCATTCCCTCACCCAAACTTGTAACTCTAATAGGGAGAAATCAAGGCCTTGCTTAATCTAAATCTCCCCAACCAACGAAGATTTGGAGCCATCAAGAACTCTATATTACCATGTTCAACTTCCTCCAACCTAATCCTTCAATCTAGCCAAATAATGGATCGCTCAAGTCACCTCTTTTCCACCATCAACAATACATGCTAGGTTACTTAGGGCATCAATAACAACATTAGCCTAACTGGGAAAGCTAAGGCACATTCATATCATATTCCTTAAGGGGATCTAACCATCTTGTTGCTACCCACAATGCCCACCTATCATATTTAGCAAACAACCTCTCATCCTCCAAGGCTTGCAGCACTACCCCCAAATAATTCACAAGCTCTAAACAAATCGATACCTCGTCACTAGTGACCACGACAAACATATCAAGGTAGGGTTTTAAGACCCTATTCATGAAGCCCATAGACATAGCCAATGCATAAATCAACCAAAAATCACCACCAAAACTCATAATGGTCACTCCTAATCCAAAAAAACACCTAGTATATCACCTATCTTCATCCTCTTTTGGAGACAAAACCCGAGCCAAAGATCAATCTTAGAGAAATGACTAACCCATTGTAATTGACCAAATAGATCGTCTATCCTTACCCATCATATTACAACCTTACTGGTTCTACACTTATTAGAAACATGCTATGCAAGTGGCCCAAACTACCCCAAGACCCTCATCAAAACAAGCTAAATCATCATCCCACAAGAATACTTAAATTATTCATGAACATACTCTCAAAGAGGCAGTAGTCATTTTCCAAATCATTTCAATGCACAATTGAGCTTAAAACACAAACACCATTCATAATAATTCATACTTAGGCTCAAATGCCAAAATCATAATTTCATAGTCATAATACTCATGCATAGGAATAACCCATTTATATAAAAAATGGTGTAAGCACCCAAAATGCTTAAAGAGCCAAAATCAAAGACATATATGTGATCACAATATTGTCATAACCAACATATTATCAAAATCATACCAGAAAATGAAATTAGGCTTATCCATAACATCATTTTTTAAAACAAATAATTCATTTACATGAACGCATATGCTATGAACAATTAGGAAATGAAATAGGTAATTAAGACTCCATTTAATAAAACCAACATTTATATTATGAAGTTGAAGTGAAAACATAATTAATTCCATGTTTAAATCCATAGTGTAATCTCTCACCCATAAATCATTCAAAAGGGAACGTGCATACTTATAACTTCATAAAACCATAGTAAATCAACATATAATGGTTTAAGTCACATTATAATCATCAAATAAACACTGCCCATACATCAATAGAATTTTAGGAATCACAATATTCAAATTCCAAATTACATTAAGTAAAAATCTATGTAGGTCTTCTTGAAAGTAAATTTTTGAAAAGGGCTTAACTTCATACTTGAATAATCATAGATAATTTTATGATTTCATAACATTCTTGATAGCCTATATTCATCATAAAGTCACTTAACTTGTAAAACATGCACATATCTTGAGAATTCTTAACTTGACATTTCATCAGACACTTGGTGGGCACATACGAGGACATGTTCAAATCATGCAAAATCCAAGAGTATAGATCATGGAATAGTGAAATCAATGCATATTAAAATCACATAAATCAGCCCACCAACATCGTGGTAAAACCCCATCATGGGTAACTTGTAAATCGTATCAAAACTTCACAATAGTTCATAGGTTTCATAGCTTGAATCATGTATAGTCTCAATAGACAAAGATCACTTCATAGTATAAGCTAAAAATAGATTTTATGCATAATCAACAATGTTAGACAAAGCCCCAACGTATTTCATGCTCATATTTCATAATAATAGATACCCATAAGAGAAATATCTTGAAATCATACAATTTTCATAAAAAGAAAAATTGGGCTTCATGGGTGAAAGGAACCTATGAATGAAACTCATATACATACGAATCCTACTAGCACCAAGGGATAACACAAGAAAGAGAAAATCTCGGACCTATTAAATTACCCAACCCAAAACATCGATCGTAACATGGCCTTACCTAGGGTCAACTACGTGATAGGAGCAACAATAGAAGAGAATCTACTCACAATTCCCAGCAATAGCCTACTAACCCAAGAGACTTCTAATATTTGGTGAAGTCAAAGGTCTAGGCTACTCTCTAATCACCTTCGTCTTACTAAAGTCTACCTTAATACCAACACCTGACACTACACTATCTAGGAAGGCAACCTCTTACCACCAAAATTCCCATCTCACCCACTTAGCACCCTACCTTCTTCCTTGAACTCGTAGTACTACGCTCAAATGATTCACAAATGCTATCTCATTAGGGAATGAACCACATTATCATTGCCAAAACCACCATAAATCTATTAGGGTAACAACTAGAGATCTTACTATATAGGCATAATCAGTGTGCTAGTTAACCAAAAGACACTACCCCAACTTCAAACATCAAAAAGGGGCATTCAAGGCCTCATCTACCACCACCAACAATTCTATTGACAAAAAAACTTAGGTTCAATACCTCCAATTATCACAAAATGAAAAATGCAACCGCCTCAGAGACCAATTGCACCTTAAGTCAAGAATGGACCTACCTCCCTTGCTACCACTTGACAACCTCCCACTCAAATACGGGTTCAGTAGGGAGTCAGATCCTAACTCTATGGGTCCCACCATCCATGGAGACACAACATGCACACAACTATTCCATCCCAAGTACAACATCAAAATCTACCACGTCAAATCCAACAAGCCACAAAGCAAGATCTAATGCAATAAAAACCCGAATCAATACCTAGGAACTTTCTAGAAACAATATATCCAACCAAGAGAATAGACACCAAAGATCCACACAACACTTGGGCACACAAGAAGCCCCACTGTCAACCAAAAACTAGAGAAAAATAGTGAAACTCAGATCCATCAAAATCAAAACCTTCTACTTACCTACCTTCGCCTTCCTCGTTGAAGCGGCATGATCAAATAAAAGAGCAAAGAACATTTGTTAGAGGGGAAAGCCCTACCTCGCTTCTAAAGAACGACATAGACCATGAAGAAGGAAAACATTTCCTAAAACATCTTATAGCCTCCTACTCATAGTTGTGGTGCACAACTCAACCATGAATAAGATTCTAATCAATATTGTACTCTGAGGATATATCAACCTAGTGTGTATGATACCATCTTTGTCACGGCCTAAGCCTAGGGCCTAAATGTGACCGATAAATGGGGAACCCAAAGGAACCCCAAACAAGCCTCATAATATATCATTACACATCCTTCATGAAAATAATTAAATAATAGTTGAAGAAAGGAAATGACAGAAAAAAGTGGCTAAGGGAGAACTTTTCGTAACATAGAGCCAAGAGATAATAGAATCAACTCATAGCATAAATCATAGCTTTGTCCAACAGCATCTCTACTACATAGATAATGGTGGGGGCCAAGACATACAACCGGGATCACACTCATAGTATTAAGTATGTGATAAAGTAAAGGAAATCTTAATACATAGTGTGAGAGAATAATCCTTATCCTCGGAATGGAGGACTCACCAGAGGCTAACTTGAACAATCCATCTAGCCACAAGAAGAATCAATGGGAGCTTCGGCCCCTACATGCTGATATTATCTAGGCAAGAGTATGTGTTAGTATGCTTGAATATACTAAGTATGTGGGATGCAATGCAATAATAGATAATCATCATAATCAAAAATGTATAATGATAGGCAATAGGCATAAATAGCAATATGACATGTATGACCAATGCATAAGTAAAACATGCTTAAGTAGATCATGCTCATATAGAATATCATATGTGAAGATGAGACCAAGCTACCTTTCCAAGGTATAAACCCCTTGGTAGGTTGGTAATGTTGCCACCCTATCACCTAGGTGGAGATGAGTATTAATCCTCATTCTAGGTTGGTGATGTTGCCACCATCACCTAGGTGGATATGATATTAACCCTCATTCTAGGTTAATGACAATGCCAACATGTCATCCTAGTGAAGATGAGTATTAACCCTCTTTCTAGGTTACCCGGGCTCTTGTCCCCAGATTGGGCATGGTCAATGCAAACACTTCATATATGATTCATCATAAGCTCTAAGCAATACCTCATGTAGGAATAATCATGTAGATAAGCTCATTTCATCATCATAACATCATTCATATCATATCTTATGCTTTGGACCTTTAATTCCTCAAGAAAACATAGCCGGACATTTTATCAAACACCTTGGGGGTGTGTAATGGGAGTAAAGAGTACAATTGGCAGATGAAATCATACAGGAAAATAAATTATAAAACCTTATATCAACACCTTGCAATACCCATAAGACATTCATATCAAAACCCCTCATCAAATCCAATATTAGATCCAACATTTGAAGCTCAAAACATGCTAAAACAACCATACTTTCATGAACTAAAATCACTATACAGTAAATTTCTTAATATAGAAGA
Organism: Solanum ossicruentum; assembly: GCA_025774065.1. Classification (NCBI taxonomy): domain Eukaryota; kingdom Viridiplantae; phylum Streptophyta; class Magnoliopsida; order Solanales; family Solanaceae; genus Solanum; species Solanum ossicruentum. The sequence continues at coordinate 3,049 of JAOTQR010133483.1, read as the reverse complement.
CACATATGTAAAACCAACTTTAAATTATGCAATATTAAGTAAAAGAGGGTTTAGGCACCATCGGTGAAAGGACCCCATGGTTTAACACCACATACCTTAGCTTTGGAGAGGTTCTTGAAGAAGACTTTAATGGAGACTTGAAGTTTGAATGAGGTCCTTGATAAAATCCTTAAGATTGGTCTTGAGTTTGGACTTGAATTTAGGGTGAAATTTGAGTCTAAGTGTTTGACAGGATATTAGGAAATATTGAGGATGATATGAGGGTGAAATAAGGCTAAGTATAAGTGAAAACATGTATGGAAATCCTTAGGCCTAAGAATTGAAAGTCGTGAACCGAAATAAAGGAACAGGGCCAATATAACACTGGTCCTCATAGTGGGGCGATGCGGATGCTTCCTGAAAATCTGCATTTTGTGCACGAACGAGTTTTACGAAAATGGGCATATACCTTTCATCCAAACTCGGAATGAAGTAATATGAAGTGTGTTAGAAATCCAAATCAAAGGGTTTTAAGTTAGTAGGTCATGGGCCACTCAATTCATTGCATGGTAGGAGATATATTTCTTCAAAGTTGACCCTCCTAAATAGCGTTTATTGTTATTTTTGAATTTTGATACGATTGCTCTATAATTTGGGTTTGACCCATATCCCACTCAATTTGACACCCTAAATAAGAATTGTTGTCAAATTTTTGAAATGACACACCAATTTTTAGATATATAGAAATTACAATTTTGGGTACTTTCGAGGCATATTTTCGGGCACTTTTTGGGGTCGTTACAAGTACCCTCAAGCAATATACATGAAAACCCTTCATTAAATCTCAAGATAGATCAAAGATTCATAGCTCAGAACATGCTTAAACAGTCATGCTTTTACAAAATCCCAAATAGTTCATAGTCAAATTTATAGTAAGTAAGACCCATATTAAATCAACTTTGAAATATGAGTTTTATGTAAAAAGTAATCTTGGGAATCATGGATGAAAGGAACCAATGGTTGAAACCAACATACCTTAGCTTTGGAGAATTTCTTGATGAATATTTGAATAGAGACTTGAAGCTTGAGTCAAATCCTTAATATCCGGAATGAGTTTGAAACCCTTAATTTTGAGTAAAATATTTGTCTAAGTGTTTGGGAGAGTATTGGGGAATATTTTGTATGATATGAAGGTGAAATATGGCTAAGTATAGGTAATTTTATGCACAGGAAGACTTAGTCCTAGGACTCATAAACCTTGGACCGAATAAGAAAATTGGCAGCAAAATAACGTAGATCCATATTTGGTCCGCGATGTAGACCCAACACAGGTCAGCAATGACTGCGCGTCGTAGTACCAATGCGGATCGATTCTGGAAATCAAATTTATGGTAAATTTAAATTTTGATATGGTTTCTCTAAAATCGGGGTTAGATCTATTTCCCACTCACTTTTGCCCCTTGATCAATAGTATGATGTTGGATTTTCAATATCATGCACAGATATTGAGATATATCAAAATTACGATTTCGAGCACTTTCGAGGCACAATTTTGGGCACTTTTTGGGGTCGTTTCACCAAGTATCTAGAAGATGCTACTACTGACTAGGATCAGCATTGTCGACTCATGTCGCGACCTAAATCATGAAGAATATACAAAATTTAGGGATGAGTACAAGAATTATGGTACCTAGTAGGCATCATAGGTCGACTAAGTAAAGATAGTAAATAAAGTAGGAAACACTAGAATAAAATGCTAAAACAATGATATTGAGTAGAACAGAGGAGAAATGAGTCGCATGCCATAAGATAGGCAAGTATGTGATGCTGCTCAACTTTGTTACTCATAGGAAGTAGGGGCGGTCATCATCAGCATATTACCCAACTTGAGAGGTCGGGTTTGAATCCCATAGGGAACAATGTGTCAACAATGAGTAGAGCAAGTACCTAAGGCTACTAGATTTTGATTCGATAGGTGGGTACCAAGCAAGAATTCCTACTAAATTGGGGAGAAACTATGCTAACAACTACTCCTAAAAAGAGTAGTAAAGGGAGCAATGATAAGGGAAATGGGAATCAATCAAAACTCAATCAATCCATCATATGTAACATCAAATAAACCCTATGGGTGTCACGCCCCAAAGTCCTATTAGGGAGAACCGGCACCCGTTGCTGATAAGGCTCGGGAGAACCAATCAAAATCTATGCGTTTGGTATACCTATTATACGGAACTTCTATGTTTGATATGTTTCTAAGAAGATAAATGGTGATAACAAGTAAAAAGGCAATGCATATAGCTGGGCCGTTGGGGCCACGATGCCTGAGATACTAGATATTACCGCACTTTAGTTTACATAGTCTACAAAGCCTCTAGTCAAGGATAAGTATCTGTAAGTGCTCGGGACAGGCCCCATCTGAATTTAGCTGTATAATATGTATAAGCTCTAAATACACACAAAGTTCCGAAGCAACCTGGAGCTTAGTATCAACAGCTGAATATCTTTTACTTCTACTGGGGGATCTTGTAGCACCTGTATCTGCAACATGAAATGCAGGTCCCACTCAAGGTACTCAGTACGAGATAATGTACTAAATATGTATGGTAGAAAATACTGTATATGAAAGTACGTCTCAAATAAAACCATGCACTAGTATAGGATAAGAGACCACCTTTAGTTATACTTTGGGAACATGTACTTTATGTCCTTTATATTCCTTTACTGTAAAATCTATACTGTAAAATCTATGTACATCTTGTACTGTAATGACCAATTGATCAGTGGTAAACTATATTAGGTTCGTCCCTTTGCTAGGTTCTTTCGAACCCCTCGGGCTACCCCCTGTAATAAGATATCGGGATCATCCCTTTGCTAGGTTCTTTCGAATCCCCTCGGGCTACCACTCATCAAAAACTATATGCTTTATCTTTCAATTATCTTTGAGATGATTCTTTTGCTGGTTATAATATTGGAGCTGTAAAGATGTATATATGACACATGACATGTAGATAATCATAAAAGGTAATATGGTAATGGAGAGAGTATGTTACATAAACAATGAAATGCGTAT
>JAOTQR010133472.1:0-21672 GCA_025774065.1 Solanum ossicruentum | reverse complement strand
TCCCACAAGTGGGGTCTGGGGAGGATAGAATGTACGCAGACCTTACCACTACCATAGAAGTAGAGAGGTTGTTTCCTGGGAACAAGGGGGAATAAGGAGTAATTTCATGAATTATTCTCAATGATCTAACAAAAGAATTAAACTCATATGGCTCATATTCATGGCCTCTATCACTTCTAATTCTTTTTATTTTTCTTCCAAACTAATTTTCAACCTCATGGAGATGCACTTTAAAATACTCAAAAGCATCACTTTTATTTTTCATTAAGTAAATATATGTAAACTTAGAAAAATCGTCAATGAAAGTGATAAATATCTATTTCCTACACAAGTTAAAATTCTTCCAAGTTCACAAATATCAGTGTGAACTATTTCTAATTAATCAGTTTTTCTTTCAAACTTGAAAATAAGGTCTTTTAGTGATTTTGGCTTTACTATAAGCCTCACTATAATGACCCTCAAGGTCATTTTTGTGGTTCCATAAATATTTTATCAGTTTGAAAATTTGCATAGCAACCTTGGGCTAGTTATGACTTATTGACATGGATTTTTCGATCGTTGGGTAACACGTTTGACATTTATACAACTTTTTGAGTTAAATGAGACACTATAACCGTAAAATGATTTTAAAGTAAAGTACTAGTAAATGACCTCGGAGTGGAATTCTGATGGCCCCATCAACTCCGGAATGACCAACTTAAGGTAGGAGCATGTTTGGTGCAATTATATTGAGTTTTGCGAATTTAGCCATCGAAATATGTTAATAATTGACTTTAGTTAGCATCCGTGGTAACCGTGCCTCAAATGGAAATTCTGACCCCACTGTTGGATTTGGAACGTCAAGTTTGGTCTAGGAGGACCTTTTGTTTGATTTTCGGGGCTTCCGGGTGTATTTAGGTTCCTTTCGGTAGACTTCGATATTGGGAAATGGGAACCATATTGGGATAAAAAAATCTTTAATGGGAATTTTGACTACATTGTTGATTCCGAAATGTTGTTTCCGATCAGATTTCATATGTAGGTCATATTTTTGTAACTTCAGATGAGGCCGGAGCATCGAAATTAAGTTTGAGCAGTTGCTGAAAATTAAAAGAGGCGGTGCCGACGTGGCCCACTGGAGAGGTGACACGTGTAGGTTGGTTAAGAATGGATATATATGTATCCAATTTCCCGAAATGACCAAGAATATAACAAAACTTCCAACTGCTATATCTCTCTCATTTTTTATCCAATTTGAGCGATTCAAAGGACTAAGTTGTGTATTTTTTAAGGAGAACATCGTGGAAGTGTTAGAAATTGATTTTGCTGTATCGTTTGAGGTAAATTTTGATGTTTCCCTGTTGTATATTGAGTGTAATTTTTGAAAACTTGGAGTTGTGATTTCTTATCCATTTTGGATCAAAATTTAGGTGAAATTTTGTGTATTTTTGCGAGGCGCATGTTGTAGTAAGGTTGGAATTAATTGATAGATCTCTATCGGGAATGTGATTTTAGCTGCTTGTTATGTTGTGTCTTTTTTAGAAAAATTCAAAATAGGATATCTTGGCTGTTTCTTATCGGATTTAAGTAAACCTTGGGTCTAAATTATACTGCTTTTTGATACCTATGTCATGACATTTTCAGATTTTGCTAATTTGAAGGTATTTTTATGAAATCTGGCCGATAAGCTACTGTACATACATGTTATGTTTTGATAAGAAATGTTATTGGTTTCTGGGCTGTTTATGACTGTTTTGAGCCTCATTTTGAGCTCAATTTTTGGCTATAGACTTGGGGTGACATAAGGATCATTTTACAGGAATTGGTTTTGTATTTCAGGCGTGGACTCGACTTTCTCTATTTTAGTCGCAACAGACCTATTTCTCCCCCGTTTCTTGAGATATTACAGTAAAAATAGCCGTATTTATGTTGTGATTCATATTTTAATAGTTGAGCAGCATGTAGAGGTGGTCAAACAGGGTAAAACTTATGTGGACTGCTCCTAAGCACATGGATTCGCCTTTCAGGTAGGCTAGGCTTTCCTTACCTCTAGACTGAGCTGAAATACATGTATATTGGGAGTTGTTTGTGGTTGGAAGTCCTGAGTAAGATATTTATATATATCGTGAGACTGATTGTTAGTTATATTTCTTGCTATGCATTTTAACATTTTTGTCATGATTTGTTAATACCTATCTTCCTAGAGAGTCGCTGCACTTAGCATATGGGGTAACTATAGTTATTTTGGGATAGTTGTGGTTATTCTAGACTATACTAGCTGTGACCTCTATAGTACTGAGTTCTGGCACTGTAGAACCACGAAAGGCCTAGTATAGGCTGGATATAGGCTAATGCCTTGAGACAGGTATGTATTCTGGCTTAACTCCTATATGTATGAATGTGTAGCCCGATGCTACTGAGATATGTTGGCTGTGAAGCTATTGTTGATTACATAACCTATTATGGATTAACTCTAGTATAGATATGATTTCGATGGGCCAATTTGTTCTGAATGCCAATGATACAGCCATACATTGGACTGATTCTGGTATAGATATGACTCTACTGGACTTGGTTGTTCTGGATACTTGTGGTTACAATATGGGGTCTGAGATCCCAGTGATTACATATTTAGGGCTAGGCCCCATTGGTTGCTTTCCATATTTACTCCAATTACTTGTGATTGACCAGAATGTTGAGTATTTGGATCTGGGTGGGCATGACCCTACATTTGTCTATGAGGCTTATACTTCTGTATGCAGCTGTTAGTCCTTATGCATTTATTATCTTTATCTGAGGTTGGGGTTAGGTAGTGTTATCTGAGGTTGGGGTTAGCTAGTGTTATCTGAGGGACAGTGACATATGGATGTGTGGAATGGATTGTGTGGTATATATATGTTATGAGTATCATCACCTACGTTCACTCTGGGCATGATATGACTTTGGATTTCTGGATCTGAACAGATTGGTTAAGTGAGGGACTGTTTCAATATCTCAAGCCTAGATGACACTCTTCATCGCTATTCGAGCTCTGGTGGTACATCCGAGTGTCTGAGACCCGGGAGTCACACCCCGTGGTCCGAGTCCAGTGACCACGACTCAGATGCCAAGTGGCAGATGCTGATTTGAGCTTTGAGCACCAATTGACTATTCCTGGGTTCGAGGCCCAGTTGATTATTCGTGGGTTCAAGGCACAGTTGACTATTCCTGGGTTCGAGGCCCAGTTGATTATTCTTTGGTTCGAGGCTCTATTGATTGTGTTATGGGGATTCTTTCTCCCGAGGGGGATACATCCCACCGTTATGTATATTGTCAGACCATCTAGCCCTGGCTGACTGCCCCGACTAGAGGCAAGGTCGGGAAGGGGGTTTGAGGCCTCATTTGATATTGTAGGGGTTTGAGGCCCCATGTGATATTGGTTACTGGATGGGTCAAGGACCCGATTGACTACCTATGGATCGACATAGTTATACACACCCTGATTATGCATGGGTGTACCCTCTGGTCTTATGGGGGCCCAGGGGGCATCCAGGCTTAGACACTAGGGCCTTACACCCACGTACAGTTGACCTTGGATCATGTGATATTGGGAGTTGTGTTTCATAATGGTTTTGTGAGTTTTCCTGTGGTGATTCTATTAGATAGATTGTGCGTGGGTGTACCTTATGGGCTTATGGGGGCCCAATCGGTGTACAACCATAGATATTAGGGCCTTACACCTATGTACAACACTATGTTTCAGTCCGGTGACAATGGTAGTTTGGGCCTACTCATGTTTCGTCAGTAAGTATCATTGCACACCACTTTGGTTTGATTCAGTTGGTGTTTGGTGATTTTCTATACCTGCTTACTCTTGATTAGAGTTCTGATTTACTACATTTACTGAAGTTCTCTATATTTGAGTCTTCTATATTTACAGTACTTCACTCAGTCACCTGATGATGCCTGCTGGGTGCCTGTTACTGGTACTCACCTACATTTCTGCGTCTTCCCCAGTTCAGGTACTAGCCGCAGTCACTGAGTTAGGGGTTCGCAGGAGATTTAGGAGACATTGGTGAGCAACAGCAACTCTAGATATTCTGCAGTTTCCTTCTATTTTGACGACTATCTTTTGTATTAAGACACTGACCTTGTATCTTTAGTTGGATTTATATGTGTAAAATGTCATTCTGGTTATGTACGTAGATATGTATATTTTATCTTGAGTCTATAGTAGCTCTGCATATTTAACTTTCAGGTTCTGGGAAGGTTGCGGTTATTTATATTGTTGTGTTGGCTATGGGTTGACTAGAGTGCTAGGCCAGGAACTCTGTGGCTTGGATAATTGTCTAGCCTTTAGATGGGATCTAACAAGTGCCATCATGATCGGGACCAGGTTATGACATTCACACTTTTCAAAATCCTTTTTAACTATTGAGATTAATCCTAAACTACTCATGATTCTAACATATCGATCATTTATATGACACAAATGAGCATGCCAAAAATAAGTAGAAGAAAACATATAAATAGAAGAAGAAACCTTATTCATTTCAACATTGAATTTAAACATCCCATCATAAGCATATCACTTTCCCATAAAAATAACCTCTTTCACAATTACATATTGATCAAATTCTATAATTTATTTGAAGCCTGCGTTATTAAGAAAAAATTGGACATCAAATTTTTTCTCATGGAAAGAGTAAAAAGTACATCTATTAAAGTTAATACCCTTCTAGAGGTAAAACTATCATGCCTCAGACGGGTACCCTTGGCATGGACAGCACTTGAAGAACCATTGTTGATTCCCCAAGAGAACCACGTGGCCTTATCATCACATCAACTCGATAGCGAAAGGATAACTCAGGAAGTAAGACATCATATGCAAGAAGATAAATAAGTACACAACTTATCATAGCTTATAATGAAGATAAGTTTAGATACAAAATACTTATTAAATACTCTACTCCAAGGTCTATGAAGCCTCTACTCAACCATCTAGAATGGTTCCATGACAGGACATGGACACCTCAATCAAAAATAAATAAAGTACTCAAAAATGATAAGAAGATAATAGGGCTCCTCCGGAAAGTAAGAAGGGCTCACCAACTGCGGAAGTATACTGAACTGGACCTCAATGATGTGTGGGCTGAAGTCCTCTATCATCTATATCTTCATCATAAAATGATGCAGGTCCAAATGGACATTAGTACATGGAACATACTGGTATGTAAAATGACTTAAGAAAAGTAAAGCTCAACTCACTCACCTCGGCTCAACAATTTATGCTCAAAACGGTTTATGCAAGTGTTATAGTAAAATCATGCTTTAAAAAAAATAGGCTCAACAAAATAGACTCAGTTTGAAATCTCATGCTCAAAACAATTTTGCTTGGGAGTTTCTCTAATCGACATTCCTCATCTCACCACCTTTAATTAGGTGATGCATAACGAATTGGCATTATTGCCATGCCCGCCCTTAACTTGCACAAAAAGAGCAATCAACCTCAACCTTGCTCCCTCGAATCCTAAGAGAGTGTCCACTTATGGGACAAGAGTCGCCCGTATTATGCTGAAACGACTATCCTACGCTGCCAAATGTAGTTCTTGGGTGCTTCTCAATCACCCAACTAGGTGTTAAATACTCCTCCCAATACTAAAACATGCTCGACTCCTCAATCAACTCATCAATCAAATCAAAACTCAGCCACACAGGGTCATCTCATCTCAATCATCTCAATTACTTAATAATCAAATCAATGCAACCAATCAACTTGACTTAGACTTAAACGGTCATTTAGACTCACTCAAATGGGCTCCTCATATAGTGTATGCTAGATAGTCATGTGTAATAATACATGTGACTCAAAATGCATCATGCTTCTCATGATTAATTATACTCAAATTTACTCAAATTTACTCAACATGCTCAATTTAATCAACTCAACATGCTCAATTTACGCATAAGATTTCCACGAAGACATGTAATCTAGGGCTTATGCAATTAAGGATGAAAACACATGTACAAATCTCATATGACAATACATATGCAATCCAAGAGATTACCTCATGTAGTATAACAAGACCTCAAGATAGATACAAGGATTTTAATATTAAAATAGTAAAGTTTCTCAAAATCTTAACTCTTTTTCCCAAAATATTGACTCAAGAAGATGAAGGGGGTGTGAAGAAAAGATTTCACACTTAGGTAAACCTTACATACCTGGAAACTGAAGAATAATCGATCCTCAACCAATCTTTGCTCTTGGATAGAAAACCCTAGCATATTCCTCCTCTTCTTTTTGCTCTCAAGAAAACTCATAAGGTGGAATGAGTGATGAATGAAATTAGGGTTTATTTTCTAGGCTTTAAATAAGCCAAAAAATGCATAGGGTTTAATAAGATAAAAGCTTGGAATGGTAAAAAATGCTCTACAATAAAACTGTTTACAGGGCCTATAAGACCCCATATTTGACTCGTAGACCCTCCTACGAGTCGTAACTGCTCCTCCTCAGTAAGGAGTCTAAAAATCCTGAATCTCAGGAAATTGATACGAGACCTTCTTTTACAAGTCATAACTGACCTCTCATAGCTGGAGGAGCCTTACAACATGAAACACTGGAACTTGCCACGAAACCATTCTCTATGAGTCACAGGCTGTTATACAAGTCGTAAGTACCTCTCCTAACCTAAAGGGTCCTCAAACTCTGAATCACTGGAATTAAGTTTGAAATCTGGTCTACGAGTAGTAACCCACTCTACGAGTCGTAAGCCCTCTTGTAAGACCTGCTTCAATAGCTTTTCATCAGATTTTCTCAGCAACCCTCTACACACACTCATCCAAATCAGATAGGAGGAATTTAAGGGATGTTACGTTATCTTCTCCTTGTGAACATTCGTCCTCGAATGAAGAGAAATATAGGGATTTACGACAAGGCACAAATCTCACTATGGACTCTAACAATCAGCCAGCTCTTATCTCACTCATGCAATCAACTAATTAAGAATTTAGCAAGTAATGCAATCAAATAGTCATCAAACAATATCAATCCTCTCTCAGACTCTAGGACTCTATTGTCTATCATATGGAAAGCGAAAAGAGGATTCAATGAATAAACATTTATGAACTTAGAGGGAAATATTTACCATCAACTCTCTCATCATCAGCAAGAAAGAATAAATAGGGATATCTGGCTTTCATGTCTCATCCGCCTCCTAGGTAGCTTTCTCTATGAATTGGTTCCTCCATAATACCTTGACAGATGCAATCTCTTTGTCTCTCAACTTGCAAACCTGACGATCAAGGATCTGGACAGAGATCTCTTTATAACTAAGGTTGTATCTCACTCCAATACTCGCAAAAGGCATAACCAACTGTGGATCTCCCAAACACTTCTTGAGCATAGAAATGTGAAAGATTGGGTGGATGGCCTCTAACTCTAACTATAGCTCTGACTCATATGCCACATACCCACTCTCTTTTATAATATGATAAGGGAAAATGTACCTTGAACTCAACTTCCCTTTCTTTTCGAATCTCATTACACCCTTCATGGCTGACACTTTCAAATACACCCAATCATTGACCTCAAACTCTAAGTCTCTCCTTCTGACATCCATGTATGATTTCTGTCGACTCTGTATCATCCTCAACCTCTCTTGGATGATTTCTACCTTCTACATAGCTTGATAAACCAAGTTTTTTCCAATCAGCTCTGCTTCACCTAGCTCAAACCATCCAATCAACGACCTACACCTCCTCCCATAGAATGCCTCATATGGGGTCATCTGAATACTCGAATGAAAACTATTGTTGTAGAAAAACTATATCAATGACAAGTGGTCATCCAAAATACCTTTAAAGTTAATGGCTTAGGCTATCAATATATCCTCCAAGGTTTGAATAGTGCGCTCTGCCTAGCCATCTGTCTGAGGGTGGAAAGTTGTGCTAAGGAGTACCTTCGTACCCAAACCTTTCTGAAAAGATCTCCAAAACTGGGCAGTAGACTAAGCTCCTCTGTCTGAGATGATAGATAAAGGGACTCCATGCAATTCCACAATCTCCCTTATGTATAACTGGGCATAATCCTCCGCAGTGTCAGTTGTCTTGACTGCCAGGAAGTGGGCTGACTTGGTCATCATGTCAACTGTCAAATCAAATCATGTTGTCTGTGGGACCTCGGTAAACCTATGACAAAGTTCATGTTTATTGTATCCCATTTCAACTCTAGAATCTCAAAGTTCTGAGCTACTCCATATGGCCTTTGGTGCTCAACTTTAACTTGTTGACAATTCGTGCACTTGGAAATGAACTTTGCAATGTCCCTCTTCATTCCACTCCACCAGTAGACTTTTTGAAAGTCGTGGTACATCTAGGTAGATCCTTGGTGGATGGAGTATTTAGAACTATGTGCCTCTGTCATAATCCTCTCTCGAACACCATCAACATATAGAACATATAATCTTCCTTGATACCTCAATACTCTATCTCCCCCTTTGGCAAAAGCCACCACTTTCTGCTTATTCACATCCTCCTTTAGCTGTAATAAGACTGAGTCTTGATCTTGTTTCTCTTTCACCTCCATTACTAGAGATGATGCCGATCCATTTTTCACATGCACTCCTAATTTGCCTGACTCATCTAGTTGAACTCCCAGTCGGGCCAGTTTATGAACCTCTTTAGCTAACACACTCTTCTTTTCTTCCACATGGGTGGTGCTTCCCATGGACAACCTGCTAAGAGCATCAACAACCATGTTAGCTTTACCTAGGTGGTAGAGAATGCTCATGTTGTAGTCCTTTAATAACTCAAGCCATATTTTCTGCCTCAAGTTGAGCTCATTCTGGGAGAAGACATATTTCAGGCTCTTGTGGTCGGTAAATACATTAACATATGCTCCATATAAATAGTGGTGCCATAATTTGAAAGCAAACACCACCACTTCCAACTCTAAGTCATGGGTGGGATAGTTCTTCTCATGCACCTTAAGCTGTTTAGAAGCATAGGAAACAACCTTTCCCTTCTACATTAACACATATCCCAATCCAGGTACAAATTTCCTCATTCTTGCCCTCATATTCGGAACCATCTATGGGGCATACCTGGACAACTGGATAAATTTCAGGCTATACACTTTCACAATCACCCCCTCTTGCTTCAGATTCACAAACTCTTCAACTTTTGCCTCTCTCAACTCCTAGGGAAGAAGTGATCGAGGAAGACACTCTCAAACTCATCCCAAACAGCAGGCTCAACATCATCACCTCGACATTCTTCCCACTGGTTGGACCAAACATTGGCTACATCCTTGAGCTGGTAAACAACAAGCTCAACTCCCTCAATCTCAGTCGCATGAATAGTCTTTAGTACCTTCCATATCTCATCAATGAAGTTTTGAGGGTCATTCTCAACCTTAGACCCAGTGTAGACAGGTGGGTTCATCCTTAGAAAGTCTCTTAGCCTAGAAGAAGTTGTTGGCTCATGGGAGCTAGACCTAAGAGTTTGTGAACCCTGGTTCTGGCTCTGATTAGCTACGAACTGCATGAGCATAGCAATGGCTCCTCTAAAATCAACCTATATAGTGGGAGAAGGTGGAGCAATAGGTGTCACAGGAACTCCAATAGTATTGGGCGGTCTACCTCAACCCCTCATTTCCATTTGAGGAGGCACCTCTGAAGTAGGGTTCTCAGTAGTGCTAGCTGAAGCATTTCTCTAGGTTATAGTGCATCTAGGAGGCATGATCTGCAATCACGTAACATATGAGTTAGAGAAGAAGGTTATAGAGTTTTCACCTTTGTCGCACAAACTCTATCAGATCACAAGAAAGGGTAACAGTTCGTAATGTCTTGTAGCATCCTGCTTATGAAGTGTGGTTCACAACACATTCTTAGACAAGACTCTACTAGATCTGGCTTCATAGACTCCCTAGAACTCTTGAACTTTGTACTTTGATACCAAGTTTGTCACGCCCCAAGCGAGTACCCTCGACATGGCTGGCACTTGAAGAACCATTGTTGATTCCCCAAGAGAACCACTAGGTCCCATCATCACATCAACTCGACAGCGGAAAAATAACTAAAAAAGTAAGACATCATATGCAAGAAGATAAATAAGTGTATAACTCTACTCTATCATAGCTTATAATGAAGATAAGTTAGATACAAAATACTCGTTAAGTACTCTATTATAGGTCTATGAAGCCTCTACTCAACCGTCTAGAATGGTTCCATCATAGGCCATGGACACCTCAATCAAAAATAAATAAAGTATTAAACAATGATAAGAAGATAACAGGGCTCTTTCAGAATGTAAGAACGGCTCACCAACTCCGGATGTGCACTGAATTAGACCTCAATGATGCACGGGCTGAAGTTCTCTATCACCTGTATCTGCATCATAAGAGGATGGAGGTCCAAATGGACATCAGTACATGGAATAAACTGGTATGTAAAATGGCTCAAGAAAAGTAAATCTTAACTCACTTACCTCGACTCAATAACTTATGCTCAAAACGGTTTATGCAAGTGTTATAGTAAAATCATGCTTTAAAAAAATAGGCTCAGTAAAATGGACTCAATTTGAAATCTCATGCTCAAAACAATGTTGCTTGGGAGTTTCTCTAACTGACATTCCTCAACCCACCATCTTTAATTAGGTGATGCACAACGAATCGGCATCGTTGCCACGCCCGCCCTTAACTTACCATGGAAAAAGGCAATCAACCTCAACCTCAAACTCTCTCCTTCGGATCCTGAGAGAGTGTCTACTTGCGGGACAAGAGTCACTAGTATTATGCTAAAAGGACTATCCTAGGCTGGCAAACGTATTTCTAGGGTGCTCCTCAATCATCCGACTCGATGCTCAATACTCCTCCCAATACTAAAACATGCTCGACTCCTCAATCAACACATCAATCAACTCAAAACTCAGGCACACTGGGTCATCTCATCTCAATTATTCAACAATTAAATCAATGCGACCAATCAACTCGACTCAGACTCAAATAGTCATTTAGACTCACTCAAATGGGCTCCTCATATAGTGTATGCTAGATAGTCATGTGTAATAATACACATGACTCAAAATGCATCATGCTTCTCATCTTAATCACACTAAAATTTACTCAACTTAACATGCCCAATTTACTCAACTCAAAATGGTCAATTTATGCATAAGATTTCCACAAATACATATAATCTAGGGCTCATGCAATTAACGATGAAAACACATGTACAAATCTCATATTAGAATACCCATGCAGTGCAAGAGATTACCTCATGTAGTATAACAAGACCTCAAGATACATACAAGGATTTCAATATTAAAATAGTAAAGTTTCTCAAAATCCCAACTCTTTTCCCCAAAATATTGACTCAAGAAGATGAAGGGGCATGTGAAGGAAAGATTTCACACTTTGGTAAACCTTACATACCTAGAAACTAAAGAATAATCGATCATCAACTAATCTTTGCTCTTGGATAGCAAACCCTAGCTTCTCCCTCTTCTCCTTTTTGCTCTCAAGAAAACCCTCAAGGTGAAATAAGTGATGAATGATCTTAAGGTTTATTTTCTAGGCTTTAAACAAGCCAAAACGCATGGGTTTAAAAAGATAAAATCTTGGACTGGACAAAAATTCCCTTCAGTAGAACTATCGACAAGGCCTACGAGACCTCGTGTATGACTCATAGACCCTCATACTAGTCGTAATTGCTCTTGTAGGTGAGGAGTTTGAAAATCCTGAATCTCTGGAAATTGATACAAGACCCTCTTTTACAGGTCGTAATCTGACATACGAGTCGTAACTAACCTCTCATAGCTAGAGGGACCTTGTAACATGAAACACTAGAACTTGCCACAAAACCTTTCTCTATGAATTGTAGGTTGCTATAGAGTCATAAGTACCTCTCGTAACCTGAAGGGTCCTCAAACTCTAAATCACTGAATTAAGTACGAAACCTGGTCTACGAGTTGTGACCTATTCTATGACTTGTAACCCTTCTTGTAAGACCTACTTCAGCAGCTTTTCATCAGATTTTCTTAGCAAGCCTTTGCATGCACTCATCCAAATTAGATAGGAGGAATTTAAGGGGTTTTACAAAAACACAAATCGACTTCTCCCATTCCAAGCACTTGAGTAATATGCGAATAACCAAGCATGATGGTTTTGGGCTCCTCATAAGGAGTATATTTTTTAAACAAGTCTTTGTCATAACAGACATGATGGTTTGCACTAGAATCAGCCCACCATCCATCAATATTCTCAACCATAAATATGTTTGTAGTCACCCCCATAAAAGGCTTTTCGATAACGTTTGCCTGTGGTGTATATTTGCAAAATCGAGCAATATGCTCACTCTTGCCACAGACAAAGCACGGTCCCTTATCTTGAACTTGTTGATTTTGTGCTTGATTATTTTCACCATTAATTTTCTTGGGAGGTCTACCATTCTTTTTCTTGAAACTTTTATTCCTGGGCTTCATAGAGGCATTTTTGTTAGATTCAGGAGTAGCATTATTCAAAGTAACTAAATTTACCTTCGATGTGGTGTTGCTCTCTTCTAATTGTAAAAGTGTATCTTGGCTCCTTGCTTTCTCCTCTATGCAAATTTTAATTATCAACGTCTCAAGAGAGGTTTTCTTTTGTTTGTGGCACATAGTTTTTTGAAATTCCTTCAAAGAAGGTAAAAGTTTATCAACCATGCCACAAACAATAAGGTTATCCCCAATTTTGACTTCCTCATCTAAGCTCTCCAACAATCATGATTTAGTCTTAAGCTTGATATACCACTGGTTTGTTATCCACCATTTGGAACCAAAAAAGTCGATTAGCAATATATTTTTTCACTCTAGCTTCTTCGGTATCATACTTATTCTGCAACGCTTTTCAACTTCTTTTTGCACTAGAATAAGTTCTATCATAATAATCATAAAAATTATAAGATAGACAATTAAGAATATAATACTAGCACTTGTAGAAATCGTCATTATATTTTTCCACTTTCTCTTGATGAGTAATGTGTTCATCATTATCCACAGAGAGAATGTCAACTTTAGTAGAATTCTTCTCAATTAACACATATGAAACATTGAGAAGATTCAAGTTGAAAAGTACTTTACCCTTCCACCTCTTGAAATGATTACTTTTGAATCGAAATGGCTTGTTAAGATCTTCCATCTTGACATCCGTGGATTTTTCAATTGTAGTTATTGGAATTCTCCTGAAAATTGTTGGTGAAAGTACAAAAGATTACAAATAAAAATTGAAAAAGTAAAAATGAAGAACAAAATCTTCAGGTTGAGGCGCAGATATTTCACTCTCGTTAAGGAGATTCAAGCCCACTGCGGTAAATGTTTTCACTGATCCAAAAGTAGTCACTTTGACTTGTCCAACCCCCCCCTCCAATGATACAACAAACTTATCACAAAAAGTGTAACTCAACAATCTCTGGACACGAGTTGAGTCTCAAGCTCCATAAAAAGAACATCTACCTTCAACTAATAAGAACTCTCTTTTTTGACTAACTTTTATGCACTCTATGTATCCTTCTCTTATGTTGTCTACCTAAAATAAATGAAGACCACCATTATTTATAATTGTGCAAGTCTTCTATGTAATGAATAGTTAGATAATGGTGCAGTTAATAGAGAAGATAAATATCCTAGAGGTTACAAGGTATAATGGAGGAATTAAGAGGAAAAATAAAGAGAGGGCCACCAAAAGCCATCAATGCACAAAACCATATGCTACACTAATGCACTTTACTACACTTCAATGTAGAGGAAATGCAGATGCTCCAAATGTAAAAAATGGACCATTACACTATTAAACTTTAATGCCATAAAAGACATACAATGCAGCTTAAGCCAAAATACCACTTAATATAGTCCCCCTCAAATAATATTTTATAATATTAAAATGCTCCTAAAACGAACACATACTAACAAAAAAATCTATCAAGAAAGCTATCAAGAAAAATAATAGTTCTAGAAACATCTTTTCATATATAAAAAGATGAAATGGATTATGACCAAGGGTAAAAATGCAAATTCATATTAACAAAAATCTACCAAGAAATATTGATCTTTGATATAGTCATACATAATTATTTGTGATTATTATATTATTTAATTTAATTTGATGAATATATTAACTTTGAATCCTAATAAATTAATATTATTATGCAATAGCAAAAAAATAAAAATATTAGATCATAAAAGTTTCACAATATAAAAGTAAATGTTTAAAAAATTAATGCCAATAATATATAGGTTAAATTGCTATAATAATATCTTCTGTGAATAACTTTTTTAATTGAATAAAATAATAGGGGATGCTGGGCCTGTTTACGGGCCTAAGATTATCTTATGTGTCTCTGTGTGTGTGTGTATATATATATATACTAGATAAGTATGTCCGTGCTTAGCACGAGCCCAACGTTTATATTTTACACCTCATTTTATTGATTGTTACTCGTTGTATTGTATTGTTAACCTGAATACAATTTTGTTCTGATTGTTACTTAAATTCTTCTATTGTATTGTTTAAATCCATAGTTAGTGTAACAACCCCAAAAAGTGCTAGAAAATGTGCTACGGAAGTACCCAAAATCGTAATTTTCATATATATAAAATTCATTTGTTATTTCAAAAATCCGACTTCATATTAATGTTTAGGGGGTCAAATTGAGTGGGAAATGTGTCTAACCCGAATTTTAGAGCAACCGTATCAAAATTCAAAAATTACAAAAAAAGCGATTTAGGAGGGTCAACTTTGAATGGGCATATCTCTTAGATTACAAATAATTGAGTGGCCCATGACCTACCAACTTAAAGCTCTTTGACTTTACAACCCACTTGGTTTCACCTCATTCTGAGTTTGGAGGAAGGATTTATGCCCATTTTCGTAGAACTTCTTTGTGCAAAAAATACAATTTCCAGAAAGAAATCCGCCTTACTTCCGCCACGTGCCCCTGTTTTTTTTATGTCTGTTTTAATTTTTTTGATCCAAGACTTCTAATTCCTGGGCCTAAGGGTTCCCACACTTGAAAATACCTATACTTAGCCTTATTTCACCCTCATATCATCTTAAACATTCCCCAATACTCACTCAAACATTTAGACTTATATTTCACCCTAAATTCAAGTCTCAAACTCAAGACCAATCTTAAGGATTTCATCAAGGATTTCATTCAAGCTTCAAGTCTCCATTAAAGTCTTCTTTAAGAAATTCTTTAAGGTCAAGGTATGTGGTGCTGAACCATTGGGTCCTTTCACCCATGGTGCCTAAGCTACCCTTTTACTAATATTGCATGATTTAAAGTTGATTTTACATGTGTTTTTGTACATTAAGAAATTTACTGCATAGTGATTTGAGTTCATGAAAATATGGTTGTTTTAGCATGTTTTGAGCTCTAAATATTAGATCTAATGTTGGATTAGATGAGGGTTTTTGATGTGAATGTATTGTGGGTATTGCAAGTTGTTGATTGATGGTTTTACAACATATTTTTTTACATGATTTCATCTCTAAATTTCATGGTCTTTTACCCCCACAACAACCCCCAAGTGTTTGATAAAATGTTCGGCTGGTGTTTCTTGTGGAATTGATGGTCCAAAGTATGAGATATGATATGAATGATCTTATGATGATGAAATGAGATTGTACATATGATAAATTCTATATAAAAAGTGTTACATTAGACCATTCCCAATCCGGGGGGTCTAAGAACTCGGATAACCGAGATGGGGGTTTGTACTCATTAACCGGGTGAAGGGTTTGTACTTCTCCACCTAGTGATGGGGTGGCATCATCACTAACTGAGTTGGGAGTTTGTACCTTGAAAATCTAATTTTGTTTATTCTAACATATAATATCTTATATGAGTAAGGGTTTTCTTAAACATGTTTTACTTTAGCATTGATCATGCATGTCATATTGCTATATTATGTCTATTGCCTATTTTTATGCATTTTGAAATATGATGCTTATCTCTTGTTGCATTGCATCCTACATACTTAGTACATTCAAATGTACAAACACAAACTCTTGCCTACATGATATCACTATGTAGGAACATGTGCCCAAGTTGATTATCATCCTCCTCTACGTGGCTAGTTGGTTCTACTCAAAGCTAGTTAGTGACTCCTCCACTTCGAGGACCTTAGTCTATGTTGCTCTTATCTTTGTATTGAGACATAATTCTTATGTTCTATTTGACTATGAGGGAGAGCCTGGTTGCTTTGGCTTAGCAGGGGGCCCCTTATGGTATCCCCTTATGGGGCCCCCTGCTGAAAAAATGCACTTTCAGCAGGGGGCCCCATTATCTATGCATAGAGGTGTTGTTGTACATGTTATGTATTATGCTTGAACTTTTACTCACTTATGATATTCAAGATATATAAATCTCTCTCTCCCTTAGTCCCAGTTCCTCTTGTTTATGTTTCTTATGTTGCTTTACATAGCTTCTACGACCAAGGATGTGTAATGATATCATATGAGGCTTGTTTGGGATTCCTTCGGGTTCTCCATTCGCTGGTCACGTCTAGGCCCTATGCTTGGGTCGTGACAAAGATAGTATCAGAGCACTAGCTTGATAGATCCTCAAAGTCCAACACACCGCATCGATTAGAATCTTATTCATGATTATATTGTGCACCACAACTATGCGTAGGAGGCTATGAGACGTTTTAGAAAATGTTTCCCTTCTTCATGGTCGATGTCGTGCTTTAGAAGTGAGATAGGGATTTCCCCTCTAACGAATGTTCTTTGCTCTTTTAGTTGATTATGCTGCTTTAAAGAGGAAGGCGGAGGAAGGTAAGTAGAAGGTTTTGATTTTGATGGATCCGAGTTTCACTATTTCTTCTCTATTGATGGTAGGGCTTCTTTTGTGCCCAAGTGGTTGTGTGGATCTTTGGTGTCTATTCTCTTGGTTGGGTATATTATAGTGTTGATCCGGGTTTGTATTGCATTAGGTCTTGCTTTGTAGCTTGTTGGAGTTGGTATGGTAAATTTTGATGTCATTTTAGGGATGGAATGGTTACATGCATGTTTTGTTTTCATGGATGGTGGGATCCATAGAGATAGCTCCTAATTCCCTGATGAGCCGGTCTTTGAGTTGGAGATTGTTAAGTGGTAGCAAGGAGGTAGGTCCATTACTTGTCTTAAGGTACAATTGATCTCTAAGAGGTTGCATTTGTCATCTTGTGAGAAATAGAGGTGTTGAACCTAAGTTGTTTTGTGTAGATGAGGCTTTGAATGTCCTTTCCCATATTTTGAATTTTGGGATAGTGTCCTTTGGTTTGACTAGTACATCGGGTATGCCTATAAGTCTCATGAGTAAGATCTGTAGACCCCACTTTAATAAGTTTATGGTGGTTTTGATGATGATAATATGGTTTGTTCCCTAATGAGGTAGTGCATGTGAATCATTTGAGGGTAGTTCTACAAGTTCAAGGAAGAAGGTTGGGAGCAAAGTAGGAGAGATAGGAATCTTGGTGATAAAAGGTTGTCTTCCTAGGACATGCTATACCAGATGATGGTATTAAGGTGGACCATAGTAAGACAAAGTTGATTAGAAATTAGCCTAGACTTTGACTTCATCGGATATTAGGAGCTTCTTGGGCTTAGTAGGCTATTATCGGAGTTTGTGAATAGGTTCTCTTCTATTGCTTCTCCTATGACTTAGTAGACCCTAATTAAGGCCAATGTTATGATCAACGTTTTGAGTAGGGTGATTTGATAGGTCCGGGAGTTGCTATTTCTTGTGTTATTCCTTGGTGCTAGTAGGATTCATGTGTATGTGGGTTGATCCTTGGTTCCTTCCAATTAAGGAGACCCAAAATTATTTTCAAGAAAACCTACATAGATTTTACTTACTTTAATTTGAGACTTGAATATTATAATTCCTAAAATTCTATTGATGCATGGGTAGTATTTATTTGATAATTTCAATGTGGTTTAAGTCATTATATGAGGATTTACTTTGGGTTTATGAAGTTATAAGTATGCATGTTCCCTTTTTTAAATGATTTATGCATGAGGGATTGCACTATGGATTTAAATATGGAATTAACTATGTTTTCATTTCAACTTCATAACATAAATGTTGGTTTTAAATGGAGTCTTAATTACCCATGTCATTCTCTCATTGTTCATAGCATATGCATTTATGTACATGGATTATTTTGAAAAAAAATTATGTTATGAGTAAGGCCAATTTCATTTTATGGTATGATTTTGATAAAAGGTTGGTTATGACAATATTGTGATCACATATATATCTTTGATTTTGGATCTTTAAGCATTTTGTATGCTTACACCATTTTGCATATGAATGGGCTATTCCTATGCATGAGTGTAATGACTATAAAATTATGATTTTGACATTTGAGGCTAAGTAGGAATTATTATGAATGATGTTTGGCTTTTAAGCCCAATTGTGCATTGAAATTTGACTTAAAAAAATGACTATTGCCTCTTTGAAAGTATGTACATGCATATTATAAGTTTTTTTTGTAGGATGATGACTTAGCTTGTTGTGGTGGGGGTCTTGGGGTGGTTTGGGCTACTTGCATAACATGTTTCTAATGAGTGTAGAACTCGTAAGGTTGTAATATGATAGGTAAGGATGGTCGATCTATTTGGTCAACTATAATGGGTTAGTCACTACTCTAAGATTGACTTTGGTTCAGGTTTTGTCCCCAAGTGAGGATGAGGGTAGGTGATATCACTAAGTGTCCTTTTCAAACTAGGAGTGAGCATTTTGAATATTAGTGGAATTGTTTGGTTGGCTAATGCGTCAGTTATGTTTATGGGTTTCATGTATAGGGTCTTAAAACCCTACCTTGGTATGTATGTGGTGGTCTCTAGCGATGCGGTATTGATTTTTTTAGAGCTTGTGAATCATTTGGGGGTAGTGTTGCAAGCCTTGGAGGATGAGAGGTTGTTTGCTAAATATGATA
The DNA here is from genome assembly GCA_025774065.1 of Solanum ossicruentum. NCBI lineage: Eukaryota > Viridiplantae > Streptophyta > Magnoliopsida > Solanales > Solanaceae > Solanum > Solanum ossicruentum. The sequence goes on along the minus strand of JAOTQR010133472.1, from coordinate 2,751 downwards.
AGTGTGAATTGTAGGTAACAAGAAGGTGGTTAAAGCTCCTTAAGAATTATGATATGAGTGTGCATTATTTCCCCGGTAAGGCTAATGGTACGGTTGGTATTCTAACTAGGGTGCCTATGGGTAGCCTAGAATATGTGGATAATAGTGGCAAATTAGAGACTAGTGTGGTCCATCGGTTGGTTAGATTGGAAGTTAGGTTGAGGGAAGTTGAGAATGATAGTGTAGTGTTCCTGGTGGTTCCAAATCTTCTTGGGTTAAGAGATCTAGATTAGGCAAGGCCTTGATTCTGCCTTATTCGAGTTGGAAGTTTTGGGTGGAAAGAGGGTAGAGTAGAGGTGGTCTCCTAAGGGGGAGATGGTAATTCGTGGCAATAAGTGGAATAGGTGTGGTTAAGGTTGACAAATGAGTTTATGATTGTGAGTCCTTTTCAGAGAGCAGAGAAAGTTGGTAAGGTTGCATAAGTTTGGAAATTGCCTATAGATAGGAGTATGGTTGTTCGGTTTGACATGTTTCTAGGTTGATGGTGACTCTAGTGCTCTGGAACTCTTTGAGATTGTGGGTGATGAAGAGGATAAGTTGTCTTAGGAGAAGGTCCCAGTGGAGTTTTTGAATAGATGAGTGGAGAGATTGATTGATAATGATATAGTTTTCGTCAAGGCCATTTGGAAGAGTCATCTATTTGTATGTGTCTCTCGCGAAGCCAGTGTGGGCATGGAGAAGCAATATCCGTATCTCTTTCATTCTATTCAAGCTTGTGATGACATGTCAAGTCCTTTTCATGATTCCAAGCCTTATTTTTCAGCCCCTAGGTCATTCATATGCATTCATATTTAAGTTGGCAAGTTTATCATGATTTTACACTTATGTTAAAATTTTTGAAAATGGTGTTTTAAATGTAATGTTGCATTCTTGTTGAGGCTGATAAGTTGATGGTCACTCTTGTCTTCTATGTCTGTTTTACATTCGGGTCTCTTTTACATTCGGGGATGAATGTTACCAAGGGGGAGATATTGTAACGACCCCAACAAGTGCCCGAAAATGTGCCTCGGAAGTACCCAAAATCATAATTTTCATATATCTAAAAATCAGTTTGTTATTTCAAAAATCCAACTTCATATTCTTGTTCAGGGGGTCCAATTGAATGGGAGATGGGTCTAACCCGAATTTTAAAGCAACCGTACCAAAATTCAAAAATCTCAAAATCATGCGATTTAGGAGGGTCAACTTTGAAGGGGCATATCTCTTAGAAAACAAAGAATTGAGTGGCCTATGACCTACCAGCTTAAAGCTCTTTGAACTAGATTTACAACGCACTTTATTTCACCTCATTCTGAGTTCGGATGAAGGATTTACGCCAATTTTCGTAGAACTTCTTTGTGCAGAAAATACAATTTTCAGAGACAAATCCGCCTTACTTCCGCGACGCGCCCCTATTATTTTTGGTGCTTGTTTTAATTTTTTCGGTCCAAGACTTCTAATTCTTGGGCCTAAGGGTTCCCACACTTGAAAGTACCTATAGTTAGCCTTACTTCACGCTCATACCATCTTAAACATTCCCCAATACTCACTCATACATTTAGACTCATATTTCACCCTAAAATTCAAGTCCCAAACTCGAGACCAATCTTAAGGATTTCATTCAAGTTTCAAGTCTCCATTAAAGTCTTCTTCAAGAAATTCTTCAAGGTCAAGGTATGTGGTGCAGAACCATTGGGTCCTTTCACCCATGGTTCCTAAGCTTCCTTTTTACTAATATTACATGATTTAAATTTGATTTTACATGTGATCTTGTACATTAAGAAATTTACTGCACAGTGATTTGAGTTCATGAAAATATAGTTGTTTTAGCATGTTTTGAGCTCTAAATATTGAATCTAATGTTGGATTTGATGAGGGGTTTTGATGTGAATGTACTGGGGGTGTTGCAAGTTGTTTATTGATGGTTTTACAACATGTTTTCCTGCATGATTTCATCTCTAAATTTCATGGTCTTTACCCCCATTACACCCCATAAGTGTTTGATAAAATATCTGGCTAGGGTTTCTTGTGGAATTGATGGTCCAAAGTATGAGATATGATATGAATAATAATATTAGGAAGAAATGAGCTAGTGTATATGATAAATTCTATACAAAATGTTGCATTAGACCATGCCTAATCCGGGGGGTTAAAGAATCCAGATAACGGAGATGGGGTTTCTACTCATTAACTGAGGGAAGGGTTTTTACTTCTCCACCTAATAATAGGGCGGCATCACACTAACCGAGTTGGGGGTTTGTACTCATCAACCGAGGGAAGGGTTAGTACTTCTCCACCTAGGTGATGGGGTGGTATTATCACCAACTGAGGGAAGTGTAGTACTTCTCCATCTAGGTGTGTTATACCCCGTAAGTGCTTAAAGGTCAATTATTAATTCGGGAACAATTGTTGGGATTGAAGTATATTTTTAAATTTAATTAACTTAAGGTGCGGGAGTATGGAATCAAGTGAATTTGGCGGATAAAAAATAAAGTGAAGTCGGAAGTCCTTAATTGGAATTAAAATACAAAAGTTTGGGATTCAATTGGTCATTGGGCTACCTTGAGGCCCTTATGTTGCAATTTTTGAAAGTTCATTTTCTATATATACTCCCTCTTTCATTGTAAGACCAAAACATTTGGTCTTACACTTAGAATTTTTTTGAGAGGGTGAACAAAGAGGGGAAAAGCTTGGGTGAAGAAGAGAAGAAGGTGAAGCCATCAATCCAAGTAA